>ML993893.1:0-112313 GCA_010093945.1 Delitschia confertaspora ATCC 74209
ACCCTAACCCTAACCCTAACCCTAACCCTAACCCTAACTTTTCAACCCGCGAACTTGTATTTCCTTTCTCTTCACGCAACGTCTTACCTTTATCACAAGATACTGTACATAGGAATCTAATTGAAGCTCCTTTGTTAGCCTCTCAAGCCTCCCTACGTAGCCTCTCGTGACACATAGCTGGAACAACCCTTCCCGAATCCCCTCCCCAATCCTTCCCCCCCCCCACCCCCCGACCCGAGGCACTGCAACTCTTCCCAATGCTCACCTCCTAACCTCTCTTACACTTTCATGGTAACATATTCTCCTCTTTTATTTCTTTGTTGAGCAAGAGATTCAGATACTGGGTATGCAGTTCTCATAGCTTCTGAGCTAGTACCATAAGATGTACTGAGCCAGCGCATAGTAACGGTCTGTATTTCAAGGGTGCATGGTCGTAATACTACACACATACACATGTATTCATATACGGTTGAGCAGTCCTCATAGTTGTCTTCTAAACTGGAAAAAGTGTGTTGTAGCAGAATGTATTGGCTGGTGCATTGTATCGGTCTATACGCCTTCAGAGTGCATGGCCATCCTAGAATTACCTCCCTACCTACCAATCTACCTACCTCCTTACCATATATACATCTTTATATTCACTATTGCGCCAGCATTATCGATGTCTTTGAGGTAAGCACAGCCATAACGAACTATGCCGGGGGTGTAGAACTCTGAGGGGATAGATTGCGTGCTCGCGGGATAAGTCGCTTATCCGAGGTTGATCTTCGCTGCTTCGAAATACATCCCCTCTATCCTCTTCTCTCTTGATCGACCGCTTACGACTCCAAATCAACTGGCATTGAATAGACTCGGTGCTCTTGTCGTTTCCAGCAACAGCGAAAATGGTATCCCCGGCCGTCGTCCCTAGCCCAAACGTCCCCTTCTTCGCTCCCCAAAGCTCACCACCGCCTGGCTCAGCCACAAAACTCGATGGCTCAACTCCCATGCTGTTTCGGCCGCTGAAAATACGCGATGTCACTTTCCAGAACCGCATCTTCATGGCGCCGTTGTGCATGTACTCGACTGCGCCCTCGGGCCCAGCGAAGGGATGCCTCACACCATACCACGTCGTTCACCTGGGGCATCCGGCGTTGAAAGGCACAAGCCTTGTGTTCATCGAAGCAACAGCTGTCACTGCGAATGGGCGCATATCCCCGAACGACAGCGGACTTTGGGATGATTCACAAATTGAGGGTGTGAAGAGCGTCGCAGATGCCATACATGCAGTCGGTGGGAAGGTGGGAATACAACTTGCGCACGCTGGTCGCAAAGCGAGTACAGCGGCTCCATGGCTGAGCAAGCAGCGTGGTAAAAGCGTTCTTGCAGAGAAGGACGTTGACGGATGGCCCGACGATGTGGTCGGACCAAGTGCGATCAAATGGGGAGCTGAAGGATACGCCACGCCTCGGCAAATGACGAAAGAGGATATTCAAGCAACGGTGCAAGCGTTCGTGGATGCTGCAAAACGCGCTGTGAAAGCGGGCGTGGATGTCATTGAAATCCATGGTGCACATGGATATCTGCTCTGCAGCTTCAACTCGCCCCTCAGCAATCAACGGACGGATGAGTATGGTGGCAGCTTTGAGAACCGCATACGTTTCAACATTGAGGTCATCAGGGCTGTGCGAGATGCAATCCCAGCAGGCATGCCGCTATTCTACCGCATCACGAGCACCGAATGGATGGAAGACACCGAACTGGCAAAGCAGTACGGCAGCTGGGATGTCGAGCAAAGTATTCAATTTGCGAAATTGCTGTCTTCGCTTGGAGTTGACCTGCTCGACGTTAGTTCGGGCGGCAACCACGAGAAGCAGCTAATCCAGCCGCATACCGACTATCAAGTGAAAATCGCTAGGCAGATTCGCAAAGCTCTCAAAGAAGCGGGTGATTCGCTGCTAGTGGGTGCTGTTGGCATGATTACCGAAGCAGAACAGGCCAAGGGCATTGTGGAGGACAGTGTGGAACAAGAAGAGGGTATAACTGAAGCAGAAGAAGCGCGGAAGGCGAAGGCGCTTCTCGAAGGCGCTGATCCGAGCGCCGATGCTGTTCTCATTGGAAGACAGCTTATGCGTGAGCCCGAATGGGTCCTCAGGGTTGCATATAGACTTGGAGTTGACGTGCAATGGCCTTTGCAATTCGGGCGCGGTAAGTTCTTAAAAGATAGCAAGATATAAACAGCATACTTGCACAATAATTCGAGCATTCTCCAATTTCTGCTTTGCGGCCACACATTACTAAGGTGCAGTGACCAGTACATCTCCTATCCCATTCTGCAAGCATTGGATGCAGATCTCGTTTTTGAGATATTTCATGCACCTGTTTCTTGTTCCTTGTTTCTGGGCAGGTCCCGTGGCCAAAGTACATGGTTAAAGATCGGATAGTATGTGGAGACTAATTCCCAAACAAGAGTGCCGGGAAAGCAATTTATATCAACTTGTTGTTTCATCACTACAAGGATGCGCATAGATGACACAATCTGGAGATGACGAGCTTACAAGGACTTTAGGCTGATGATATATATTTATATTACGAACCCGGTATCCGGAGAGGGAAATCGGCTTAATTTCCCTGCGATTACCCATTATTATATTGTTTCCGAAAGTGCGGAGGAGATATGGGGAAACAGGTTGTATTAACAGTCTAGGAAAATAAGCAAGGGACTTAGCCTTCCTCCAGCTTCAAATAAAAGCTGGCTCGCTAGTCGTGGACTCTTGGTGCAATCGAACATCGAAAACTTCAATCGCCATGGCTCCAATCAAGTTGATGCTCTTGACAGGACTGTCTCTGCTTTCTGAGACTTTTGCAGTCAAACTGCTGGCTTCCCATTTCTCTGGTCAAGTATACACCCTCGATCTTACCTTGACCAATCCCACCACTGGGGCTTTGAAGATTTCCTCGCAACAGAAAGGCTGTGGTGTCACGCCAACTTGGTTGTACCTTGACGAGGAATCCCGCACTGTTTACTGCTTCGATGAGAGCTGGGCAGGTAGCGGTGTGATCCAACAGTACTCTCTCAATGCAAAGGATGCGAGCACCACGCAGCTGAAATTGACTGGGTCTGCATCGACAGCTGGAAACAGCGTCTATGGCTCACTCTATGGAGGACCAAACGGGAAGAGTTTTGTGATCACTGCTGAATAGTAAGTTTGCTCTTTCCACTGCAAAAGCACAGTTCCTCACAAGGAATATAGTACCCCATCCACTCTCACCACATACAAGCTTCCTATCACTTCTTCCACAAAACAGCTCCAGAAGCTTTCCTTCACCATGGCCAAGCCAGGCCCAAGGCCCGACCGTCAAGACAAACCCCACCCGCACGCTGGCTTTACCGACCCAACTGGCAAATTCATGATCGTTCCCGACCTTGGCGCAGACCTGACCCGCATCTTTAAGATCAACGCAGACACCGGAATGCTGACAGCCTGTGGTACCGCTGCCTCTCTAGCGGGCGACGGCCCCCGTCATGGTGTCTTCTACAAGATTGGGGATGGCTACAAGTACTACAGTTTGAATGAAGTCAGCAGCTCCGTGGGTGTGTACGATGTCAAGTTCCCCGCCAGTGGCTCTTCGGACTGCCTTTCGCTGTCCCTAACAAACACCCATTCCACTTACGGACCGGGCGTCGCGCTCGGAAACAAGGACGTCAAGTCCGCCGAGATCCGCATTGCCGGGAACTTCTTGTACGCGTCGAACCGCAATGACAAGAAATTTGGTTCCGAGCAGGATTCTATTGCCACTTTTAAGATTGAATCTTCCGGCGCGCTGACTTTTATTGAATTGGCCAATTCGTACACTTACTACCCGCGGTCATTTACGATCAATAAGAATGGCACGTATATGGCTGTTGGAGGACAGACGACGGCGAATGTGGCGATTATCGCTAGAGATACGGAGACGGGGAAGTTGGGCAAGTTGGTTGCGAACCTTGCGCTTCCCCCAAGGGGAACGTATGGTGGGGAAGATGGTTTGAGCTCAGTTATCTGGGATGAGTGATGGGGTGCGTTTCGCTAAAAACAAAGGTATACCTATGAGTAGTTTAAGTGGCTTACAATGCAATATCAATCCATTACTCACAAAGATTTTGGCTTAGCCGCAATCCCATGAAGATCAACCGGCAATTCAGTTGCATATGACATTGGCTCTGCGGCAAAACACACCTCGCTCGGTTCATTTGTTTCCCTATGGCAGCAGCCCTCCATGTATTTCTAATCGTTTACCATTTTTGAAGAAGGCTTAGCTATTCAGCATCCAAGATTTCTAACCTTGCCTTCAGCCAGGCCTCATACCCAACAAACAATCCGATTCCTTTCCATTTCCCACAAAATTCTGCAAGGGCCTCATATCTCTTCCTAACGTACTCCTTCCTTTTATCTTCGTCTGCTCCTTGAAGCTCACAGGCTATGGCGTACGAGACTTTGGCGAGGCACACTGGACATAGATACGGTGCTTGCCGCACATCCTCCTGCATGCCAGAACAGCCCTGCATATTACATGCATAATACACGCAGTGGTCAAGCCCGAAGCAATGTCCAAGCTCGTGAGAGACTGTACGAGCGACGCGTGAGAACCATAGCGCCTGGAGACCATCTGGAGTGGAGGGACTGGTGACCTTGGATACAGCAGCGACAGCCGCATGCATTGGGCCCCTAACTGGTGGCTTACTTTCTACTTTCTTCGGTTTGACGTCCTCTTCAGCACAAAGTTTATTGACAAACTCCTTGCAATGGCTTGCCGGCCACATATGCGCATGGTTAATTTTTTCTCTATGGTCGAGCATTGGGTGGTACCTCGGTGCTTGAACGACGGAGATACGACTCGCTCCATATGCACGTCCACAGCAGAAGACGTCGTCTTCATGCTCGTACATATCATGGTTGACAAGAAGCACAACGGCATATGCGTCTGAAGGGAGTATTCTCATGGCTACAGTCAGAATGTCGTTCAAATTTAGCTGGTACTGGAACACACCGTCTGGCGCTTGCCGTACGCGGATGCGTGTGCATTGGCCTCCATGGGCTAATCCGATATATTTCAATTTTTCTTTTCTCTTCGCAGAGCATCTCTCTTCCCAAGGCGTGAAACGTAGTCTCTCAGGGAAAATCTTGACGGGTAAGCCATGATAGAAAGCTTCGAGGTATTCAGCGATATCTTGGGCATCGGGCGGACTGAGATCCACGGCTTTGTGATCGACTTTAGCCTTCTTTCGAGGTGGCCCTTCTGGCTGTACGTTTGGTGTAGTCCACTTTGCCATAAACTCCACACTCTTTGTTATATTCGGTACATTAACCAAGTAAAGCGTACGCTTTGCCTTCGTTGGTTTGTTCCGTTCATTACCATTATCATTCAGCCAAGTTCGGAAGCTTTGAGGCGGATAGTCCGGCGTCAGATTCAAATCATCCCAAGGAAGTACAAGCGGCCCTGGAAAAGAAGCGGACAAAACTTTTGCTTCTTTTTCGATTTGCTTTTTGTTCGAGGACTGATTACTACCCACATTTGTTGTCTCTGCTGCTCTACGACTCGCGTCTAGTCTTTCAAATCCCGCTTCTTCGGCGAAGGCTGATGGCTCAAGGTAAATGGACTTATGGTTACAAGGTTCCGCCATAACAGTGAGGAGAAGGGATTATTTGAGGTTGATGAAGGATGGTGACAATAAGATGGTTGCCTAGCATCCTTCGAAGTCTGTTCACTATTTAGCGACAGACTAGTCTCAATCCGGCAATTTTTCCATCAGGTAGCTACTTTCATGCGAAACTGGCAGAAATCACCACGTCGAAGATAAAATCACTGGTGTGATACCCATTTGGAGGAGGCTCAGGCAGGCTAATCATGTCCATGGTTCATAGATATCGACTCTATGATGGCTTAACCGTGTAGCCGTACATATATCCATGGCTTGACGTTCGAGTTTCATCCGTGCTTGAGCTCTATTCCCTGGACGGTGTTGGCCTTGCTAATTCAGCGGACGGCACTGGGTGTGTTAGTGTACCCAGGGATACAATAGATATGCATTTAGGAATAAGTTGCTAAACAGTGAACGGCGTGATTGTATATATACCTTAGATTGAAGATATGTTAATGAATCTCAAAGTCTTTCTCCATTTCGACCTAAGCTACCCCATCTATTTCGGGCTTGCCCAAAACCTCCGTAAATTTCCCTTCCCTTGTTGAGTGAACATAAATTCGTCAATTAGGATGAAATGGTCATCGATTGTCGAAAACTAGGGGTACATCACATCCCTAAATGATACAAATCAATCTCCCTCTTCAGTGTGGACTGGGACGAGTTCGTAGTGTCTGCTTTCAGTGATAACTGATTTCCCTTTCAGAGCATCTAGATGTTTGTGGCGAAAAGATGGAACTTCATCAGTGTAACGGGCTATGCCCAATACCAGGGGGCCACGGCCAACCTTCATGCACAAACCAGTTGGCGTGTGCCTACAAAACTCTTCAGCATTATCTCAGCGCTGAAACACTCTCTTTTCTCCTCATCTTGATTGTAGATAGCATCTGGGCTAGATAGCTGGAATACAGTTACTAGAGACCGCTCACAATCAGTGGCTGTATCCTCCCTTCTCTTCAAAGCGAACGAATCAAATTCAAATAAAGTGGTAGATCTTTAGTTGAACTTCGGTGACTCCACGAGTTGTGAGGTATTGAATCTTGCTCGGACGACCTGATAAGAATTCAATTTGGATCACTGCTTCCTGGATCACTGCCAAGCATGGCAACCCCGAATGTACAGTGATATCATGCCAATATCTCTTGTATATCGATCTATTTAGACACCTCGAACAATAAATGTATAGATGTTGACACATAGTTGAAGAGCTCTGCAAGTCGCGATTGCAGTTCTCAGTTGTTTCCTGAACTCTTCTCGCATCTAATTTTGGTGTAAAAAAAAGTATATACAAGCAAACCGCCAAACAACACACCCGCTCCACCATGTTCCCAATCCCATCACTCACTCGTCACTTTTTACCTCCCCGCAAGTCTACTAACCGGCGCGACCCCAGGGTAGAAGCTCGCCGGCATCGTTGGAATCGGAATACTCTGGGTCGTCCCAAACGCCGTCTGAAGATCCTCCTTCATAGTCGGGGCCTGATACCCAGTGGGCGCACTCTTAACCGTCGTCGTAACCGCCGCATAGCTGGCCCCAGACCCTGCCTTCAAGCATGCCCCATTTCCGTAAGCACTGCGACACGCATACCACTGACTCGACCCACTCTCCGTCCACATCGCAAAATCACTAACCGTAATCCCCGTACACGGCGCCCCATCCGCGCAAATTATCCTAACTGGCCCCCTCTGACTCCCATTGGCCTCAGTCCCCTTCCAATTCTTAAAAGTGATATTCTTAAGCTGCACGCCATTGCCGTCCCCGACGCTCTGGCTGCTCCAGTACTGGTCGATGTTGAGGCTGTAGGCGTTGCCGCGACCGATGAAGTTCTCAAAGACAACGTTGGAGACAGAGCCGCTACCGCCGTTCGACTTGATCATCATCATTTGGTTCGAGGACCAAGTGTATACGTTTTTGTAGAGGATGGACGAGATGTCGGTGCCAGTGGAGAGGGAGCCAATGGCACAGCCACCAGACCAGTTGCAGTATATGTTTTCGATGAGAATGTTTTTGGAGGGGGACTAGAGAGAGTTAGGATGTGTGCTGGACGAGTTGGAAGAAGAGGGTGAGGGCATGGGTACCTTGACTGTCACGCATTCGTCTTTGTTGGTGACCATAACCTGGATTTGTTAGCATTCGCGTGCTCAAATTTAATCATATCAAAACTCACATCATGAATCCAAATGTTATTACTCCAAACATCAATCCCATCCAGGCCGCCCCAGTTCCCGCCTCTGATTGCCATATTATATACCTCACCATTAGTGCAAGTATCCATCGAGAAATGGAAAGCAGGCGCATCAACGAGAATCACATCGTGAACGGAGAAATCAGTGACTTTGTTCATGCGCAAGATCCGAGCACCGGTCCTGCTTCCTTGAGCATGGATTTCATAGCCGTTGCCTGGCCATTCGGGATCAGCTTGATAATAGTGAGAGTAGAGGGGTAATACCTTGAACAGCACCCTTCCCCGTACTACTAAACACCTCGACATCGCTCGTACTCCCGATGAAAATCATGTTCCCACCGGCAGTCCCTTTCCTGTAGATGATACCATCCAACTGTAACGCCCACCCAGAACCACCGGTCAGAGAAACCCACGTGTTCATCGCATAGTCACCAGCTGGAATAACAACAGTGCCGCCTGTCTTACATGCCGCGTGAGCGGAAGCCAGAGGAGGTCCAAGATCTGTAGACTTGTCGGCTTTGGCACCATAATTCAGCACATTGCAAGACTTTTTAGCCGTTTTGGTGGCCGAAGAAGTTAAGGGACCGACGTGACCAGAGAGTTGGGCGGATACCAGTGCAGGTAGCACTGCAACGGCAGTGTAAAGCACGTTGGAAAAAAGCATAATGGAGCTGTACAAAGAAAGAATGAATTGAAAAAGTAATCGGTAAAGTGAGGAACTATTGAAGGACTTTTGAATTAAGCAGCACGGAGTAGAAAATATGGAAACTATCAAAAAATGGAAACCAACCCGCCTAAACCCTGGGCTTCATTTACTTGAACCGAACTAAAACGCGGGGATATAAGCTTTCGATGAAAGCTTCAATATATATCCGCCGCTGCTCCCACCTTTTCATGGCGCTCCGATGCTCTTGTTCGGTGCATCAGGGACCGAAATTCAAAATTGTGTTGGAATAAATGAATCACGGGGACGAGCAACGGAATATGGCGAAAATATTGAGTATCGATGGTGAACGACGAAGCCTATACGTGGGAAAAAGGTTGTTTCAAGATGCCTGCTTCATGATTCGTAGGGTATTGGAGGAGGATCTTCGACTGGGAACAGATTCCATGTCGTCCGAATAAAACAGCCGGAACCCTGGAATTGTGACCATTTTGCACGCCGAACGGCGAAATATGAGTTAAAGCTGTTTATCGTAATTCCAAAATAAATACCAGGCAGGTCCTCCGTTCGTTGGTCAAACTATGCTTGGGGCAAATGAAGAGTATTAGTATTCCATCTATAAGGAAAGGTGCAAACCTGGCTTCCGATTACTGCTGGGCGCGCTGAGCGTAGATTCATTCTTCATCCTCCCCAAGAATATAGCCCTTGTGCACCTTTTTCATTGGAGGTATCGAAAAGATCTCCGAGGTCTCTTTCCTTCATGTAGCGCCTTCATCAACTCGTTCTGGATCGATGTGTTTAGGGACGTCGTTTTCGTTCCAGCGATAGAGATTTCGCAACCCTCAAGGAGAGATTTTCCCTTCCTTCTGCTCTTTCTTAGTCTGTCCAACACTGCAGCACTCGTCCGTGCTATGGCAGGTCTACCTCCATATTTAAGGCCCATCCGCCGTCATCGAGGGACCCACCAACCAGTCGTTCGAACGTATTCGCTATATTTGCTGCAGGAGTATACTGAAGCCACGCAGTTGTAAGCCCTTGTCTCTTTAAATTCGCCAATGGAACCCTAACCCTAACCAACACGTTAAGAGTGACTGCCTACAGAGTGAATTGAAATTGACACAGATGGCGGGAGAGGGAAGTGTAGGTCGTATAGATACCAGCTACCCGTGAACAACGGGTAAACAGCGGAGCAAGTAGAACCGCAGGGAGCCATAGAAAGTGAGGGGATCTCAGAAAAGGAAAATGTAAAGAGAAAGAAGACTTAGGAGTTAACAGTGGGCATCCAAAGGGGCGCTTTCAAAGCTTAATATACCCGTCCCCACACAGACCTCTCCCTCAGTCACCATTATCGAGTCACCCCCCCACCCCACCCAGTTAACTCGTAAATAGTCATCCGCGAGCCATCAACACCGTGGATATTCCCCATAAGGGCAAAACTACGATCGAAGAGCCGCTATGTACCAGAGTTATATATAGAAGGTATAAAGTCTACAATATATGATACATGTGTACCGACTTGCAACACCTCTACGCCTTCTTTATCGAGTAACGCCTATAATGTCACAAGTATACACCGAAAGAGTTGGGATATCACACACACAGAACGAAAAAGGAGAATCACCTGCAAACTCACACAACCTCCCCGACAATCGTAGGACTAAAACTCTCCCCCGCTGCTTCCCCCAAGAGCAGCGGCCCCCCACACACCAACAAGTCCCCAAAATCCAACCCTCCATCCTCTCCACAAGCCATGCACACCCTGTCCTTTTCTAACTCTAGCCCTAGACGCAAACCCAGGAGCTTTATACCCCGGCTTTGCCGCCGCCGAGGTCGCCACAGAAGGTCCAGTAATCTGCATACCCTCTTCTCGAACAATAAACCACATAGTCCCAAACACACCCTTATATGGTCCGGGATCGACAATCGTCTTAAATCCCCTGACTATTTGCTCTGGTTCCGGAACCGGTTGTTCGTCAGAGTCAGAGTCATATGCGCTGCGACCCCGACGAGGCTGGGGATGTGCGGGTAGTGTACGATATGCTTCTGATAATCTTTGGTTCTCGTGGTCTTGTAACACTGCGACCTGACCTCGGCGGAGGACAGTTTCTAAGGGGAGGCGAAGGAAGAGTTCGCCGGCTGAGGAGACAAATGTAGCGATTGAGTAAGTGGAGGGCGTGAGGACGGGATCGACGGCAAAGGTGGAGCGGAGGAATAGGGGGGTTGCGGATGATATTATTGTCGGGATGGTGGAGTGGAGAAGGGTTACAGAGAGCAGACTGGAAGGGAGAGTAAGGGAGGGGAGTAGGGAGAGGGATGGGAATATTGTTCGGGGAGGCGCAGAGGTAGGCGTTACGATTAATCTGCCAATGTTAGCAAGGGAAAATATAAAGACGACGTTTTCAGCATACCGTGTGCGGATGAGGTCGAGGGGTGATAATGCCACTGCAGCAATTGCTGCCGCGGCCACTGCCACCGCTAAGCTCATGAATGGATTTGGGCTGTCTACAATGTCGAGTCCCCCTATTCCACTGCCTAAAACTCCCATGAGCCCAGGATCAGGTACATTTAGGAGAGCGGAGAGGAGACTCCGCGTCCAATTTTCGGTAGTCTTGAGGAGGAAGTTATAAACAAACGTTACGTTTGTGCCTTTCCACACACCCCATGCTGCTTCCTTCTGCCAAATTTGTGCCAATACTTCCAGTAAGGAGTCTGGTTTCTTCAACTCGATCTTATGCGGGGGTTTCGTGAAAGCTTGTGTCGGAGTGGAGGAGTTTGACCGGCTGGGAGCACGACGTCGCCGGGTTGGCGACCGCGACAATTCAGATCGTAGATTCTGAGTACGAGGAGCAGTGGAGGTAAAATAGCCAGCAGAGTCGGAGTCATCGGTATCGTCCTCCTCAGAAGGATACTAAGTAGCGTCAATCCCAAATCCCAGAGGTTCCAAAACCTGCTCGTTCTGATGCAAACTCACATCCTCATACTTTCCACTGGTATAACTGCTCGGTCTACTCCGATACTGTTCCCCATTTACCAGTATTCCGGGCGGCTTCTGTTCGACCGCCAAATGCACTTGCAACACCGTCTTCGCAACCTCGAACGGCTGGGCCAGCAAAACGCTCGTATAATTCCACAATGCTTGGTCTACTAATCTCTTTGCATGTTCTGCCAATGTAGGGGTATTGTCCGGAAAGTAATCCCCATAGTCAAGGTCGGAGAGAATGTCGCGAGCTTGGCTACCAAAACTCGGTTTGGTTGACGCAGACGAATACGAGGGCGATGATGTCGCGGTACCGTTCGGAGCGGAGGAGTCGGGAGGCAGGCCGATGGAGGGGGGGATGTAGTAGGGTCGTAAGGGATTCGGGGTGTCCCGCGAAGTAGCCATGATGGTTGCAGGAATGAAGGAGTCCGTGGTGTCGTCGAGGTTCTTGGTTGAAATAAGCATGGGTGCCATGGCGTTTATGGTTTCGGTCATGGTGCATCATTTTCCTTGACGTTGATCCAGACATTTGTTGGAGGAGGAGCAGGGGCCGCTACATGGTATGTGCGGGAAGGCAGCTCAAGAAAAGTCACCGCGGAGGTGAGTTGGAGGCAATCAACATCACCACCCATTTCGAATGCTCGAGATATTAATTTGAAGGGATCTAGAAGTGACGGAATCATGTCGGGCGTTCAATATTCAAGAAAAACAATGCTCAAGGCACTCTTCTATTCACCACTATCCGTATCTACGTCAAAGCGAGCCTCCTCTTCAACGCGATATATCCACTCCCGAGCGACGAATTGGTCATCCACCTCTTCTGCGAATACCCTCCCCTCAATACCATTTGCATACCGTGTATCGCGGTCCTCGTTGCGTGAAGCAACTCCACGCACCGCTGTACTCACACTTTCCATCCAAAATCGGCGGCGATTTTCCTCAAGCCCTATCTCACAGCATGGCCACCTCACGCCTCCTAAGCCCGGAGAGGAGTATGTGACCTCATCCTTGCCCATCACTTACTTTAACTTATGATTCTTCAGGCGCCACGTAACCTTCATCGACAAAGACGGCTCTTCCCACACCTTCACAGTCGCCGACGGCGACAACCTCCTCGACATCGCCCAAGACAACGATCTCGAGATGGAAGGTGCATGCGGCGGTTCCTGCGCTTGTTCGACCTGCCACGTTATTGTAGAATCTGACCACTACGATGCCATGCCAGAACCAGATGATGATGAGAACGACATGCTAGATTTGGCGTTCGGATTAACGGAGACAAGTCGCTTGGGCTGTCAGGTACATATGAGCAAGGAACTAGATGGGCTGGTGGTCAGATTGCCCAGTATGACCAGGAATCTACAAGCCAGTGATTTTGAGAGCAAGTAAGGGATGACAGCTGTAGAGGAAAAGCATGGGGGAAAGACTAGGAGATGATCGGACGGCGAGACTTAAAGTCCGTGATTGTTGGAGTACCTTATGGGCAGTAATGAACGAAAAGAAGAAAAGGTTCGAACGCCCCAGATTTGGGCGGAAAACGTATTAGTACAGCAATTATATCCACACTCACCGGACAGCATAGGTATGATGCACTATAGATTATGGGGTATATTGTATATCATGTACATTAGCGTAGGAGTACACAAATCCCACAGTATTGGTAAAAGAAAAGTTGGAACATATCCCTGCTTCAGGGAGAAATGAACCTTTCCGTAGTTAAACGATAGAAACGCTCTCGATTTTTAATTTGACCAGATGGTATCAGATATCCCCTCCCAATCTCCACGCATACCCGCACTCTAAGCCTCAACAATAGTCTCCTTCTTCTTTCCACCCCCCGCAATCATATCCAAGAACCCTTGCTTACTCATCTCCTGCACTCTCTCCTCCCTCTTTTTCATGCCCACAACCCCCTCCTTCTTAACCTCCTTCTGCGCCAACTCAGCTTTAACCTGCGCCGCGCGAACCGCATTGAATAGCTTAATCACACCCTTCTGTGCCGTCCGTCTCAACCTCTTCTCTTCGGCCACAATCTCCGCAGTGCTGACTTCGGGCCTGTCTAAGCCGAGTACATCCCTAATCCTACCCTTATCCAACGCGGCCTTCTTCTCAGCGAGAAGTTTCCGGTGTGCCTGGAGGGTGAGCTTGTGGTCGGAGAGCGCGTGGTTCGTTTCCTGCGCAGCCTTCGATCTTGCAAGGATAGGTTCCGAGCGGTTCTTTGTAGTAAGTTTAGAGCTGAGGATCTTAGAAATGGAGGTCGCGAATGCTTCGGGATCGTTTCGCTTCTTCATTTTGCGGGCCGGGTTGTTGGTCGAGGTTTCAGATACTGAGGTGCCTGTGGAGGCGTCGGATTGTTCTACTTCTGAGTCGTCGGCGCCGGATTCTAGACCATAGTCGTCGACTTCTTCGTCGTCACTAGTGGGGAGGTTTTCTGCGACGTTGTGGTCGTCTTCGGACTCTTCGTCCTCGTCTCCGTCCTCTCCGTCCTCTCCGTTCTCGTCCTCGCCCTCGTCCACGTCCTCTGCCTCCACCTCATCGCCCTTTTCTTGCTGTTGAGTATTTTTTAGGGCGCTTTTTGGCTGAGTTTTCGACGGCGGGCTTTTCGCTCTGGGTTTCCTCTCTCCCATCGCGACTGCATTCGGCCCGGTAATCAGTTCCTCATCGGAATCCTCCAGACTGACAGGTTTGAAGTCGGCGGGCACATCGAGAGCTCCACCTTCGTCTTCGCTGGAACTGTAGTAATCCTTTTGCTTTTTAAATTTCTTTTGCTTCTTGGGGACTTTGCCCTTCATTCCATCTTCGGTCCATCTTCTTTTCAGTGTTGTGGAGGGCATTTTGAGAGAACTGTGAAGTTGTGGTTTTGCGGAGGTAAATTTCAGAGACGGGACCAGCAGAAACCAAAAATGTTGTCGGGGATTTTCAGTGCCAAGACCGATCCCCGCCTCCCAGAAGGTCCCCACAGAAGACCACCACATCTTCAACATCATCTCTCCCCACCCCTACCGAACCAATACTCAAAACACCACTGCAATCATGGTTCTTCAAGACCTCGGACGGCGCATCAATGCCGCTGTCTCGGATCTCACAAGGTCACCGAACCTCGATGAGAAGGTATGTTGATAGGAACTTGAGCCGGAGTTTGTGGCTAACTGAAGAAAGGCATTCGATGGCATGGTGAAAGAAATATGCAACGCCTTGATCGAAGCAGATGTAAATATCAAACTCGTAGCGTCGCTGCGGACCTCGATAAAGCGATCTGTGAACTTCAGTCATCAACCTCCGGGCGTCAACAAGAAGCGGTTAATCCAAAAGGTACATCACCAGAGGTGCTTCTATCTTTCCCTGAATAAAGCCCTAACGTGTTACTGTACAGGTCGTTTTCGATGAACTTGTCAAACTCGTCGATCCTCATGCCGAACCCTTCAAACCCCGTAAAGGAAAAACCCAAGTGATCATGTTTGTCGGTCTCCAAGGTTCCGGTAAGACTACAACCTGTACCAAACTCGCACGGTGGTACCAGGCCCGCGGCTTCAAGTCCTGCCTTGTCTGCGCCGACACCTTTCGCGCGGGTGCTTTCGATCAGCTGAAGCAGAATGCAACGAAAGCGAAGATCCCCTATTTCGGCTCACATACTGAGACGGATCCGGTCGCAGTTGCAAGAGAAGGTGTGGACAAGTTCAAGAAGGAGAGATTTGAGATTATCATTGTGGATACAAGTGGTAGACACAGGCAAGAGAAGGACTTGTTTGACGAGATGGTTCAGATCCAGGAAGCAGTGCAGCCAGATCAGACGATTATGGTGCTTGACGCGACAATTGGACAGGCAGCAGAGGCACAATCGAGGGCGTTCAAAGAGGCGGCCGATTTTGGAGCTATTGTCATTACGAAGACGGACGGAGCTGCAGCAGGTGGTGGTGCCATCTCTGCCGTTGCGGCTACTCATACACCTATCGTGTTTATTGGAACAGGAGAACATATGCTAGACCTGGAGCGTTTCTCTCCACAACCCTTCGTTTCGAAACTGCTCGGAATGGGGGACGTTCAGGGCCTCGTCGAACACGTGCAGTCCCTCAAACTGGATCAGAAAGACACGATGAAACATATCGCATCCGGCATTTTCACAATCAAGGATCTCCGTGATCAGCTCTCGAACATCATGAAAATGGGTCCCTTGTCCAAAATGGCAGGCATGATTCCTGGGCTCTCCAACATGATGGGCGGCATGGACGACGAAGAAGGAGGCCTGAAGCTCAAGCGAATGATTTATATTTGCGATTCCATGACCGAAAAAGAACTCGAATCCGACGGCAAAATGTTCGTCGACCAACCTACTCGCATGACGCGTGTAGCACATGGATCTGGAACCTCTGTCCGTGAGGTCGAGGAACTTCTCACCCAACACCGCATGATGGCTGGTATGGCCAAGAAAATGAAAGGTGGCGTCCAGAATATGGCGAAGGCTCAGGGTGCTATGGGTGGAGGCAACAGACAGCAGCAGCTTGCGGCTATGCAGAAGAGGATGCAGAGTATGGGTGGCGCATCAGGAGGCGGTATGCCTGACCTTGGCGCTATGATGAAGATGCTTGGTGGTGGTGGACGGGGCGGAGGTATGCCTCCTGATTTGGCTGGACTGGGTGGTATGGGCGGCATGGGCGGCATGGATATGGCGAGCATGATGAAGATGATGGGTGGTATGGGAGGAATGCCTGGCATGGGCGGTGGAAGGGGGAGGAGGTAGACAGGTCATGGGCAGACCTGGTGTGCGTGCGGTTGAAAGAGTACTTGTAAAGTTGTAACTGCATAGCCATGGCGTTTTGGAGTCGCGGAACATTCAGGACAACGAATATGTGGGGGAAAAGCGACAAGACGGCTCGCTCCCACGAGGGCATTATGCATGATTATCTAAGATATTGAGTTTATTACTATCGTTTACTCGATACCATTACGGGTGGAGAAGTTGCTTCTGCACAGGGACCTAAATTTTATAAGTAGGAGAGCGATAAGGGGAATTCTAAATATTGATGATCAACCTCCTACTACTATACCACTCATTATCATCTTTTCTAGTGTCATATGTACCGCACTAGAGCCTGAGAAAGGTTTCGTTGAGGATTTAAGAGCTAGTCTTTTCTTCTAGTGAAGTCGCCATCTTTCGTAATTCAACGAGAGGCTGTATGAAATTTGATAAAGAATGTCAAGACAACCACTTCCTGTAAACCCGTGAATTATTAGATAAACCAACACTTGTTTCTCGGGTAAGACTCTTAGAATACATTTCTTATTCTTTGAAATGTTCTCAATACCTGACCAGTATTCTACTTATTTCATGTCCGTATCATCTCACATGAGGCAAACGTAATGTCACATGACATTAACTTTGCTGATATCTGCGAAATAGCTTCATCAAACAGTGCACATCCATTTTTGGTGTATTGACGTAGATTGGGTGCGACCTACCGGCGAACTATTTACTGAAAAAAATATACCAAGACTTTGCCAAAGCATATGCGAATGCAGTATGTGAATGCTGAGATCATTTCACATGGTATCATGCGAGCATGGGCTGAGGGCTACTAACGACAAGCTTATTCGTGTTAGTGCATTATAAACTATACTGTATGAAGCGGTAGACATTTAACAATATTTTTCTATACAAATTATCTTCAGTATGCTAGCGATTGATATCCTCTTTGCGAAATGATATAGACTTTTCCACATACAAGTTTGGTTGGTTATTACCTAACCTCTAATGGAATATATCTCAATAATAAAAAGAAATCTCTATAGTTAACACTCCTCTAATACTGAACTGCGAAATCACGTGCGCCGACGAGCTTCCGCCACCAAACAAAGCTGGTTTTTGCTACTCCCCGCCCAATTATGTGGGCATCTGACTATGAAGACTTTCTTATACACCAAACGCGAAGGAATTATTTCGCTGCTTCTCCGACCCGAGAACAGAAACAGTCTTCCACGAATAAAACCGCCATCGGGTTGTTTCAGTCCGGATGCATGTACACCCCACGGATATATAAAACCTTACGTGTATAGTTTGCGTTGGTATGGGTTGATGACTTCTCTGCTGAATGTTTACGAGCTTCAGGTGGTCCCTAGGATATCTCTATATTTATCCCGAAACATCTTATATCCGCTTCAGCGCCTCACTCCTCTCCACAGCCACCATCTCTCTCAAGTCTATCCCTTTGCCGTCCACTACACCAGCTTTATCTAATATACGCACGGTCTCCTCAACCACACTCCCATCCACACCCCTCACATCCTGCGCAAATCGCACCGTTTTCAGCCATGCCCTTGCGTCTTTCTCACTGTAATCCAACTTGATTGAAATATACTGCACGGCTTCCTCTTGGTTCTGCTCGAAGTGCTTCACACCCTGGTTGATTTTTAGGAGGGCATCTTGCAGCTCATCCTTCAGCGGACTCGATTCCGCCGCACCAGGCCCCGACGCCCAATTATGTGGATGTAACAGGTGAGACGCAGCCACTATTTTCCAAGATGACCAGGGCGTATAGATCTCCCCTATCTTCTTGATCTCCCCGTTGTCATAGTACCGTTTTGTAGTGAAGTATTCCCACATAAAGAAATCCGCCGTCTTCGTATTAACCGCATCTCTGAGATTCGCAAAAGTGTGTAAGACCTCGACCGGAAAGGGTGGCTCCATAGTCCGCGAATCGGAATTGGGATTGGGATGTGCATTCGGGGGGTCCAGCCAGCCGTGCTTGTCTGCCAGAACGTAACTCATGACATAGCTGCCACTCCCCACCCTACTCACACCTACAGTCTTGCCTTGCAGGTCATTGACGGATTTTAGTTCGTGTCGCGCAGCGCCGGTGCTTATAGACCAGCACAGTGGCGTCTCGACGTACGTCCCAACGAGTCTGAATCCAGCGTCCTTCTTCTGGTTTTGATGTTTTGCGAGGGCCGCGATCCACCCTTCTGTGAGGCCGATGCCGATGTCGATTTCGCCAGATTGGAGTGCGGAGACCATGTGCCCGGTTCCCGAAGGGAAGGGAAGAAGGGTGCTGGTTAGGTTGTAGTGTTTATGGGCGAAGTGGAGCGGGGTGGAGAAGTGCTCTGTGGTAGATTAGTTTGGTGAGGATGGGGAAGGGCGCGGGGGGAGAGAAGGGGGTGGACCTGGGACGAAGCCTATTCTTAGGCCTGAAGACATTGTGCGGGTTGTGGAAAAGGTTCGAAAGTGTTTAAGGTAGCATAAGGGGGCTGAAGGATGCATCGATCGGAACATTTTGAAGCCGTATTTGTCGATACAGAGAAAGAGTAGATGGGTAACCTGTAGTGGGCAATTGAGCTCAGCTAGTTCTTTGGAATGCAATCAAGTGAGTTAAATTATTGCCTTGAGATGTATGTACAGCAAAAATTATATGACTAGTTGTAAGGAGTGAATGTCGCTATGCTGAATGTGTTGAAGTTAGAAGAAGCTTCAAAGCTAGAATTGATGTGATGTCAATCTCCAGAGCTCCGAAGCTCGGTCCAGGAGTTCGGTCCCCACCCCCGCCACTCTTTCTTAACTCTTCCCTTTCTTCATATACTTATTTGTGTCAAATATTCCAACATACCATGATATCCCTCAACTGTAAAACCATCGCCATTATTGGTGCAGGCCCTTCCGGTCTCGCAGCAGCCAAGTATGACAAATTCATGACTCACCAACTTCTCATTACACACAGCTGATGCAGTAAAACTAAGATACTGCCGTGCGGAAAAAGCATTTTCTAAAATAGTTGTTTTCGAACAGCGAAGTTCCACTGGCGGAGTATGGAATTATACGCCCTCTGAACGGTCAGAAAGTCTCTTTACGATCCCAAGGACGGACCCGAGCGGTGGAGTCCAGGAGCCGGTGTGGAAAGAGGTGGGAAAAAGTATGGATGATTTGTTCATCAGAACAAAAGAGGTGGCGAATAGAGATAGGGAGAATAAGGTCCCAGTGTTTGTGTCTCCGGTATATGATGAATTGGAAACCAACATCCCCCGCCCATTAATGGGCTTCTCGGACTTGGACTGGCCTCGGGAAGCACAGCTATTTCCAAAGCACGAGACAGTACTCCAGTACATTCAGAAGTATGGTGAAGGAGTTCAAGATTTGGTACAACTAGAGACCCAAGTCGTTAATGTCGAACCGGCAGACTTACAACCCACTGGAGCGTGGCGCGTGCGGACACGCAACCTCAGATCAGGGGAAGAGAAAGAGGACGATTTTGATGCGGTGATTGTAGCGAATGGTCACTTTATTGTACCATATGTCCCTGATATTCCAGGGATAAAGGAGTGGAGCGAGAAGTTTCCATGGTCAATATCTCATTCCAAATATTTTCGAAACCGCCGAACATTCGCCGCAAAGGTATCAGATTGCCTTTTCCTAGTCACTCTGCTTATATCATATGAAATCAACTCCTTCCCTCTTTTTGGATAGCGTCGGTTATGGCGTCGTCCTATATCCTAATTCTTCTGCTCACAAAATTACAGAAAGTAATCGTCGTAGGCAACGCCGCCTCCGGCGTCGACATCTCCACCCAAATCGCCCCAATCTGCAAGCACCCCCTCCTCTGGTCCAACAAGTCCGCTAGCCGTCTCTCGCCCTCACCCTCCTCTCTCAAGCGTGACCTGCCCCCAATCAAAAGCCTTGACCCATCGACTCGAACCGTGGAGTTCGAAGACGGAACCATAGAATCCGCCGTCGACTTCATAATCTTCGCAACCGGATACTTCTACTCTCTCCCCTTTCTCTCTAATACATCACCCCCCTTAATTACCAATGGTAGTCGTGTGGAAAATACTTACAAACACCTCTTCTACGCCCCTCGCCCCACCCTATCATTCGTCGCGCTTCCGCAGCGTGTAATCCCCTTCCCCATTGCAGAAGCGCAATCTTCAGTCCTTGCCCGCGTATACTCCAACCGCCTCTCCCTGCCCGCATACCATGAAATGAAAAAATGGGAAGAAAAAAGACTAGCGGAAGTTACAGCCGTCGGCGGAACTGGAAATACCGGTGGGGACGGCGAAAAGTCTTTCCACCTCCTGCTCTTCCCAAAAGACGGTAATTACATAAATGAGCTCTGCTCCTGGGCCTCTCGGGCAGAGCCAAGAGAAGGGCTGGAGAATGAAGGGCATGGAAAGGTGGCGAAGAGATGGGGAGAATGGGAGTTTTGGTGTCGGGATAATTTTCCGGCGATTAAGAGGGCGTGGGTAGAGAAGGCGGATGAGAGGCATGGAATCAGGACTTTGGATGAACTCGGAGGTTTCGTGTTTGAGGAGAAGGATGGTGAGAGAAGAGAGGGGTAGGAGGCGGCGGAGGAGCTTTGCTTCGGGCTTTGACGGGAGATTGATATGAGAAATTGTAGAGGCTGGGTTGGGATCAAAGAGGGCAGTATGTGATGTGGAGATTTTGTGGGTGGCACTGTGTTCGAATTGTTATAGATTTGATTGAGTGGCATTAGAATATAGAGAGGAAGATATTTAGAAGCCGGTTAGATGGGTACAAGTTTGTGTTTAGTGTCACTAACGTTTGCAAACACTGATGGACTGCCATTATATCCAGTCATTCCCCTTTATTAGGAAAACTGGTAGTATATTTATCAAGAGTGAGGCACGGTGAATTTAATTTTTTTTAGTCGTCACAACAACTGACTTGCGCTTAGCCTCCTTATTATCCGTCAATGCTGCGTGAATCCTCTCACACTTCTTCATAGCGTAGCAGCAGCAGTCGTGCAACCTCGCGATGCCTATTTGAGTGGTCAGCATGGTGGTGCGGCCAGAACTCAATTGTGCAATAAGTTCATTCAGCTCTTCCTTAGTCCAGTCGTCAATATGAGCTCTGTAGGAAGCGAGCCGCGCCGAAAAAGCGAAGGCTTGATAGTATGAGATGCAATTCCAGACGATAGACCCTTTATATGCGCAGAGAATAGAGTAGGATGCCTCTGATCAGCCTCTCCGGTAAATTTCTGGAGGAACCTCTGGATTTGTATCTTCTCGGGGGTTGGGTCTTTGGTTCAACTGTAAGGTTTAGGCCGGATCTGCTTCTTCAGGGGTTTGCTTAACGAGACCAAGTCTGCGCATGCCTTTACGAGCATGCTGGTGACTCCAAAAACTTAAGACCACTCTCTATGAAGAAGACTGTGGTCCATTCCGAATTCCTTATAGCGACGGTATTGCGAAAAGAGGACAAGTGAGCATCAAAGCAGTTCTGTGAACATTCTGCTGGAGATTTGGAATTACAAGAAGTATACTGTTGCTTGAAATGTTGGTGGCGGACGGCTGGCTGTGGGCACTATAACTGTTGCTTCTTGTGGTATATGAGCAGAAGGAGATTTTGGTGCTGCGCCATGTGGGGGTAAAAAGGACAACTGTCTGCGGGCTGTCTTGTAGCTGCATTAATCTTCTAGTCGATGCTGGGCTTGAAAGAGCGAGTTGTCTGATGTTGTAAGTTTTTTCTTCTTAGTTAGGGGCGTAGGGAATCTAGAAGGTTCTTTTTGAAAATAATCGCGAGTATATATGCTCGTTTAGCTGTCATTCACCTGCAGATGACATCCTTTGCTGGGCTGACTGGCGTTCCAGTTGCGTAACTTGTGAAGAATCCTACACGTGATTATATAGGCCCCCTTAACATAGTCGATCAACTATGTAGGCAAATACAACTTTACAATCGCCTGCCTCTGAGTCCTCATTTAGCATACGCACCTCTTAACCGGTGTTGTTCTTCCTTTAAGAGATGATAGCTTGCTCCTTCTGCAGTCTTCTGGTTTTTGATCACCTTATACGCTCAGGGGCGTAGCCGAACAATTCCAGTGGAGGGCCTTCTACGAAACTGTAATGGGTAAAGAGAATTAAGTATTTATGTCTTCAGAGCATATTCCTTAAGAATCATATAATATAAAGATCTCTAAGTTACGTTTAAACTATCTACTCTATTCTTATGACTATAGAGAATATCTTAGAAATAATTCAATATAACTTGCTACCGGTCCATATCCGGATCTATGAAAATATATATCAATGCTTAGAACAGAGTAACTCTGTTCTAGAATGCATCTCTACAGCCCGAACCTTTTGCCTATTTCTCATCTTTTACCATTCCAGCCAAACGAGATTAGTTACATCAGTTAGACCTACACTATTAAATAACCGTTTCACATCTGCCAGTGTTGCCAATTAGGCAACAGAAAGGTTGTTTTAACACGTTGTAGGTTAGTGAGAAGGGGACCCAGTCCCCTATATCCTCTTTCGCAATATCTTTTGCAACTCTAGTTCAAGGAGGTTCGTTCGAGGTTGGTGTGATCAGGACAGAAGTTAAGAGCATGTTGGTGTATTTGCTCTCTAGTCTCACACGGGTATTTCTGGAGTGATTTCTTGAACTCAATCCTTACCAACCAGCCGTCTAGTCCAAGAACTTCCGTACACGCCCCCCCAGTTAGATGGCTGCAGATCGGCCAGCTTTAACAGCCTTCTGCCGCTACTTTGCCTTTCGTACACCTGTAACTTCTTCGCCAATAGCCACGTGTTTGAACGGATACTGGCATGTTCTGTCTTATCTTGGTCTACAAGCCTGAGTTTCTGCAATCTCATGTTTTCAATCACCTCGGGTGCTCGGTTGCGTAGCTGGTTCATTCCAGGAAGAGGATTTTGTAAGCAGAATGAGGTGAAAACTGGGTAATGAACAGGCTATTGTTCTGGTGATCATGTTCTGTGTTGTCCTCAGGTCTAATGAACTGTTGAGTATATATACATGTATTGTGTGCTGAGTCAGCAGCAAGTGCTCCTACCATATGCCGTCTCGGCTTACAGTTTCAGCCACGAGTATTTCGAGTGAATGTACGGACGACCGAATCTCACGTGACTCTATGAGTTAAAACACCGGCGACTTCACTGAGACACAACTTTAGTAGTTATAGTAAGCTTAACATATTGTTTCCCAAAAATCAAGATATCACTGAAATGCCTTGTTAAAGTAGACTTCGTGAACCTTAGGGGTCGTGGCGGTGCGTGTGGCTCGACCCAAAGCTTAAGCTTACGCCACATCTCTGATTGAAGGAGTTAGACGACGTCATATGTACGGAAGTCAAGAAGGACAATGACAACACTCAACTTCACTCTTCTTTGGTCCTTTGCTCCCCATCAATATCTCACATCTTGCACTGCTCTAATCGCACAACTAATTGAATCTACAGCTCCTCAAACTCTTTGAAATGGACGAGAAATCAGCTTATCCCCGCTACCCCCAGGTTTCCTTTGGGAGAGCCGTAGGTAAGTAATACAACATGCTTGCAGTGCATTTGGGTCTCCTTTTAAATCTCGATTTACCCTTTTTAACATGTTCGTAGCCATTGGCTTGGGCGCTGGAGCTGTAGGAGCATTTGGGTGAGTAGAATCTCCGCATTCCAGCTATTGCCAATCCAATAGCGCATCCTATATTAACAATACCCTTCCTCCCAGAATGCTCGTCTCCAGCAAAATAGAACAAATTTTCACTAACCGCCCCAACTCCTACGTCCCCGGCCACACCACGGGCAACCTCCTCGGCCTCTCCCGCGACCGCCATCCCGACCTCCTAAACCACATCCACCACTTTGGTATGGGTATCATCACCGCTCCCATCCGAAGCGTTATGTCTTACTATGGAGTTATCGGTCCCATTGCATCGTTTGCCTTCACCTTGATTCGAGTATCTGCGGACCAGATTATCGAGATTTCGGCGGGGACGAGCGCGTTACCATGGACTTGGCCGATCAATGAACAAGCTATTGATCTCGTGCATAAGGGGCTCTTTTCGTTGATCGTGGGGTATATGACGGATAAGATGGTGAGAGGGGTGGATTGGTTCAATTGAGAGATGAGTGGGTTATGAGCGAGCCATTCATGACCAAATGCTGAGGAATAAAGGACAGGTGTACATGAATTTTTTTACGGTTCACGAGATCGGAATGGCACACATGACATAAGATTCGCTAACGAGTTGTATACAGTTGCGGATAAGTCCCGCTTCAAAATAGTCAAAAACGCCCATAGCCTCTTCCATTAGATGGTCCCTGTCACAACCATCCATGATTAGTAATGCCACGATATCTAACAATATCGAAAGGATATATCGTAAAACCGCGACCATGGCCATAACCACCAGTCACATAGTACTTGGCATCGATTTCCTCTCACAGCTCGGTGGTTACATCTAGGACGTGAAGATCATTTTGCGGTTTATCAAGATGTTTTGAAAGCTGGCGATGAACGCAAACCCATCCACCCGAACTGCCCCAATCCCATAGTCGAACTTCCTCCTCTCTCCCATGCGATTCCCTCCCTACACTTTACACACGAATTGCCTCCCCTCCAGGACCTATTCCAACAATTCAAAATCTCCACGCAGCATCTAGTTCCTCTCATACAACATCCCAAAAGAAGGGCTTTGGAGTTTGCTCTCGCAACCCCATTGGCCAGTTAGAAAATCGAAGCGGGGCCAGCGTTCAATAGAAACGGCCCAGGGGAGGTGAAGTTACCTGATAAGGAAGGTTGAATACTTAGGGGGGCGGTGAGAGAAAGTATGGGCGTTACGTGGGTGCATGAGGGGGAGGGAAAGAAGGGACCTGTTACAGTAGGGCGCTACGCTGCGGATTTTCGCAGGGAATAGGGAATATAGGGATTTTAGGGAAGGGTTTCTCTAAGAAAGAAGTGTAAAGAAAAAAGGGAATTGTTTACAAGCAAAATAAACGTAATACTAAACTCCGAAAACAAGCAATCACAGCTAAGCGTTTCATAGTCCCTAGTTTGCAGGTAAAAGTTGTTATTTAGATGAGAGAGCAGGTAATATCTACCCGAGATTTGTTTGTAGTGTCATTTATGATAATTAGAGGCGCTGTGGTGCGGCTTCGTCGCCTAAGTTTAGGTCGCGAAGTATTTACTTACTACCAGTAGATGTTCATAACTCCAGAGCCACCACAAATTATTTCGGGCAACATCGATGCCACTTATGAAACCAATTCTGCTCTATGCTCCCGTTACTCGTCCCTCCCAGCTTCGCTTCTTTGTTCCATCTCCCTACTCCATCTCTCATCCTCCACACCCTCCACCCACCCCGGAACACCTAAACACCACCCCCTTGGCCACCCCATCCCCCACTTTTTACTCATCTCTCTCAACTCTTCCTCCGTCCCCGGAACCACATTAACAAAAAGTCGCTGTCCATCATGCGGTGGTTCGCTGTGGATGGCGCCTTCGGACATGCCAACTCTGAAAAAGGACAACTCACCGGGTTTTGCAGACTCTGGGGTTATGTGGGAGAATTGCGAGGTCAATGAGTGACGGATGGATAGGGATGTTCTGAAACAGGTTGAGCAGGCAATACTGGGGCAGTCATGGAGGGAAGAGGGCGCAGATAGGATTCCTAGGCAGGTATTTTGTATGGTTGACAGGAGACACAAATCATTTTTGGGGAGAAAGAGGGTAGGCGCGCCAAGCAGCGTAGTGCAGAGTTTCCAGTAGCGGCGGGGTTGCGTCATGTTGCCCTTGCTGCCCTCTTCTACGGTCATCGTCTTCTCCTGGACCTCCTCCGTCTTTTTCGTCTTGAGGAACCCGGGTACTATCCCCTCCCATATTGACCCAGTTCCCGTCTCTTTTGCCTCTTTTGCCTCCTTTGCCTCCATCTCATTCCCAACACCATCCCCTTTCCCATTTTCGCTAAGCATTTGCGGTCTTAAATTTCCCTTTTCCATCAAAAAGAAATCATCGTCAACGTGCCACCTCGGCTCCTCAAACTCCTTCACCGGTTTATGCGTAGCCCGGATACTGAGCCAATAACAGCTCACGTTAGCCTGCTTTAGAAACTGGTTGACGAACTCCAAGAAGGGGAGAAAGTGAAGGAGGAAGGATGAGGGTTCGTCAATGGTGGCGCGGGACCAGGTGTGAAAACTTGGGGGCAGGGAGGCGGAGGAGGGGGAGAGGAGCGGGCCGGTGTATGTCCATGTTGTAGAGGCCTTGAGAGAAAAAGGTGCAGGGGATTTACTATGGGAACCGGAAAAGGAGGAGGAAGACGAAGGCGAGGGTGGAGATTGAGATAAAGCGGAAGAGGGAGACGGGTAGGCGAAGAAAGCATGGGAGCCGTATTGGGGAAGAGGATCCATGGCTCCTAGTGTCTCCTATATCCGGCACTTTCTCTCTCTTGCGGTAATCTTTCTTTTAGAAAGCCTTTCCAGGGAGCAAGAAAGGAGGTTAAAGGCTGACCGAGATTCGTTGGGCATTTAGAATGATTATGTCCGTATTTCCAGGTTCCTCGTCCACCGTTTTAGATGCGATACAAGCACACCTCTCCCACTTTCAGTCCAGCTTTTTTAAGATTGCGAAACAATTACCCAGTCAACTGCTATATCCCTGAAAAGCTCTTCGAATGCGTCAAAGGTAACAATCTCAATCACCGCCAAGCTCTTCACAAAATGTAGCACGCGAGGATCTAGAGACAGATTGAGAAAAGAAACGGGGTGACGCTTTTAAATGAAATAATTGCACGTTGCTTTTCTGCCTAAATCCAAATATAGCCTCATTATATTTATAGAGGTTGGATGCTAACTGCATGGAGGTTGACAGAAGCTAGGGGTCAGGTCCGGGTTCAAGTTGTTCCGGTTGGGAACGCTGGAGTGACGTCGGGAGGTCTTGCAACTACCTTTCTCTAGCAATTGCAACGGCCATGTCCCCCTACTCTCTTCCTTAGAGCTCAGTTCATACCCACCACCTGAAATTAATAAACTCTAATACACGATCTTAAACCTCAATTCCTCAATCCCTCAAACCTAGGATGCGCCCCCTCCAACCTCCCCTCGTGCCCTTCCGCCACCTTCTCTTCAAACCACCCACCCGCGCCCCCCTCCGACACTCCTCCTTCACACCAAACCCACCCCCAAATCCTTCAACCTCGCAACCTACCTCCCGGTTAAGCCGCGTAAACGCCCGCCTCCCTCGCTTCCTTCGCCGCTACACCACCCCTCTCCTCTCCGCTCCCCTCTCCCACATAACATCCTTCCTCCTCCTGCACGAACTCACAGCCATCCTCCCCTTGTTCACGCTCGCGGGCCTCTTTCATTACACATCCTACCTGCCTCCCTACTTCTCCGAAGGCAAATGGGTGCTCGTGGGCGTGGAGCGTTTCGGGAATTATTTCCGGCGGAAAGGGTGGATATCCGACTCCTCACAGCGAGAATCGAAGAGAGAAATTGAAGGAGGGGAGGTGGAGGGGAGGAGGAAAAGAGGGAAGTGGGATATGACGGAGGGTGGGGTGAGGGTTATTGTGGAGTTTGCGACGGCGTATGCCATCACGAAGGCGATATTACCGTTGCGCATTATCTTCAGTGTATGGGCGACACCATGGTTTGCGGCTCGGGCGGTGATTCCGATGGGGCGAGGCATTAGAAATATTTTGGGGAGGGGCAAGAAGGGTAAAGGACAGGCCGAGGTGACCAGGGCTGAGAAGAGTGGTGGAAATAGAGGTTTATAATAAGCGGTAGAAGAGTGTTCGTTCGTCGATGACTAAACCCCTCTTCATAAGGAAGGGAGAAGAATAGAGGAATGGCCGAGTGAGAGAATTATCTACCCCAAGAGACCTCTGTGTGACATCCAATAGGAATTAAAGAAGTAGACAACTGCAGAGGATGTCCAAGCGCCGAAAACAACATCACCCGTTAGGGCGAAAGAATCCAAAGTCATATCACCACACTCGCCGATGGCTAGGACTGAGTGGAGTTCATTCAGATCATGCAGTTGATTGGAGGCCGTAAACCACTTCTACTCATATATCCCCATGCTCCATTTTGACACCATTAAACTCGCCGACCCGTCAATAAAGTTCCATGGACGCCTTAGAAAAAGACTGAGAACAAAAAAGGACATGAAAAGATGCAGTGGGGATTGGGTTGAGAGCAGACAGAAGTTCTTATCTATGAAATATGACCACCAGCAGTACCTCCTTAACTCCAACATCTTCCCAAACGAAACCAACGTTCCTTCGCGGAGATGGATCGGATCGGGTTTTGTTGAAGTTTAAGAACCGTGCGATGGTGACTGGTTTGAGGATGGAAGTGTGACCGAAAAAGATAGAACGGCTCTGAGACAAGAGGAAGCCGTGATAAACCCGAGCAAGAAGAGATGTGAGGAAGCCTGAGAAGAATGTCCATGGGATGAAACGCCAGTATGCCGTCGTAATGTCTTCGTCCATTAAGATTAGCAAACGAAATATTCCCAAACTAAATTCGAATAAGATGTCCCACATTTGACCGGACCTTCACTCGCCGCATTCATCCACTTCTCTTTACTCGCGGTGATAGACACAATATCCCTTCTCAGCATCCATCGTCCAACGTCCCGGCTTCAGATCATTGTCAATGTTGTAGAACGGGCGCAGAGTCCACTGGCCATCACGCTCACGGCACCAAAACACGTCGTCTGGGTTCGCAACCGGCTTGATTGGCTTCGCTTCGTAAGCTCCGCGCTGAGTAGCAAGGCGACGGTCATTGACTTGAACCTCAGCAGCAGTTTGGCCATAGATGGTGTTTCCGTTAGCTCCTGCGGCTGGCTGAGTGGTCGTGTTGGTGAAGTAGGCCTGGTAGCTATGAGCATGTGGGTAGTGCACATAGGTTGGAGCTGCTGCGGAAGCTGGAGCTGCTGCAGTGGCTGGGTACTGATAGTACTGCACATAAGGGTAAGCTCCTAGTACACCTCCACAATATTCCAACCCAATGTAGAGAGTGTACGGTACATGTTGAACGGCGGGTGCTGGGCCTGGCTGAGCGGCCGGTGCTGGAGCTGGGGCAGCGGCTTCATCTGGCAATTGATAGATGAGTGCAGGCTGGCCACCGTGACGTGGTTCGTAGCGAAACTGTCGACGACGATTGTCGAATGGCTGAGGGAAGGTCATTGTGGTCGACACTGGACGATTGATGATGTGGAAGGGGGATGGGAGGCGGAAGGTGTTTGTTACAGTGTGGGTGATGTAAGGGAGGAGGGGAATTTGTGTGGTGTTCTTCGTCGGTAGGTGAGAGTGAGGCGACAGATGAGGTGTGAGGTTGTTGAGCGTGTGACCGGTGACTGGTGACGCAGTTGGGCAGTTGAAAAGCAAACGGCGGCGAACACCGGCCCGGGCCAATGAAGAAAGAAATAAGAAAGAGCGGACTCACCAAGCCAATTTTCTCACTCTGTGACTTCTTGCGGTGGCGGCGACCATGTCGATGACGCTCATAGTAGTGGTGGTGGCTCTCATACCCGTCACAGCGACACCCCGACTTGCACGCCTCCCCTCGCTTTGTGCATTTGCATGGCTGGGGAGGATCTTCGAGAGTCATGTCTTTCACCCACCATTTGGAGAAGAAACACATGTTTGCTGGAGTGGTATGACTTTCCGGGTTGTGCAAGAAGAGAGTGTTCGGAACCAAGCAATGAAGGATGTTGGATAATGGCAGAGCTACGCTGGAAAAGACGTTTGGCAGCTAAAATTCTGGATAGCACCACTGACTTCGTTGTATTAAGCAAGCCACTTTATATTGTCCTGCTGACCGCCTCATGCAGTTACTCTCAAGTGGCAACTGAAATTCGGATTGCACGGGCAGTCAGTGTACACCAATTCAACCACCATCTGGTGCAGGTTGCTAGACATTTACTATATCCTCTTGTATTGAACCGCTGAGTTGTTGTCGCGCAGATTTATTGTGCTCGGAACTCATTATGCTGTATCATAGTCTCCTCCATGCGCGCCTGCCTCTCTGGGTTAATGTTAGGAAGAAGCGGATATCACAACCTAAATGCACAATTGCAACTCCGGTTTAGAAAGTGGGAATTGTGGTGACTACTTCTCTGTGCTTCATCGGACATGGAAATATTGTTTGCCCCAAAAAAAATTAAAAAAAAAAAAGAGTCCAAAAAACTCCAAAAAAAACTCCAAAAAACTCCAAAAATTCAAAAAAATTCAAAAAATTTAAAAAAAAAAATGTCCCCAAAAAATGTATAAAATAATTATTATTATAATTTAATTTAACATGCTACTTGGTTCCCAATCGGGTCTATGAACACGTAGAATCAAATTTTAGAGCAATGACCCTAAAAATCTTCACCTTTTCTTCATCCTAAGCCATTCTGATATAGCTTGGTGAGAAAGAATAAAAAAAGTAAAATAAAATAATAAAATAATAAAATAATAAAGACCAAATAATAACTACAGTGTCAAACTATCACATGCTCGCGCTTTGAAGTGAAAGTCACATCTATCGTATAAGGATAAATTGCACCATGTTCGAAAAGAAGTTTTGTTAGCCTCAGAATCGGAGCTATCCAGTTTGCGATTAGAGCCATGGGAGAACATAGAGAATAATCAAGAACTGAATGTTATATAATGCTTAGTCATTGCATAGGAGCACTGGGCCGTGTCAATGTGACGATGTTACCAGACGGTGCAACATTGAGTGAGTTGATATAAGTAGGAAGGATAATGCGCAAGAGTCAAAACACCTTAAATGGGGGTGTTCGTCCAATGTGTGATTCGATGTAATAATATAATAGTGTAAAGGAACCACATCAGCTAAAGAGCTTGGTGCGTCCGGTACCGTTTCATAAATAGTCCTCAGGATTCAACAACTTTTCCTATCCTTCATATCTATCTCTCTGCAAATAGCTGATTCTGAATGTAGACAAAAGGTAAACTCCCGCTCACTGCTTTTCTTATCTCGTTGGGATTCTTCACACGATATCGCTATTCCAGAGTTACACCCAACATGGCTTACCCAGACACTCCACCTCCTCACATCTTCTCGCCTTGTATCGTAGCAACTACCTTTCTCGAATGCCTTGCAGCCCTGAACTCGAGATACCAGATGCCTTGCCATGTGCCAAGAGCCAGTCTGCCGTCGCGGATGGGAATTGTGACAGATGCGCCGATTAATGCGCTTTTGACATGTGCCTAAAATTAAGACCAGTTAGCTCAATCCACGCTTTCCAGGCCCTTTTCCCTCTCTTCATTTCCCTATAGCATCTTGAGCTATGGTGTAACATACCGGCATATCATCACTCCCCTCAGCATCATGCCTATACATACCCCCCTTCTTATCCTCTGGCACAATCCGATCCAACGCATCACTCATATCGGCCCTGACATCCTCATCCCAGTTCTCGTTCAGACTGAGTGCGCAGCTCGTGTGTTGCACGAACAGGTTCAAAAGGCCAACTTTGTAGTTTGATATTTCGGGAAGTTGCGATTCGATGTCTTTAGTGATGAGGTAGGAGCCGCGCGAGCGGGAAGGGAGGGAGAGGGTTTTTTGGGCCCAGGACATGGTTGCTAGAGTTCTGGTAGAACCATAGGAATGAGTATATAACTTAATCGAGGGGAGATAAAAGGGAACTTACGAAGTGGGGGTTTTGTCGCGGGATGGTGGGGTAGATGTGAGGTAGTTCAAGGGGAATTTCAACAAGGAGATGAATATCCCGGGGAAGAAGGAAACTGTGAGTATGAGAAAGAGCAGGAATATTGTGTTTTGCGAAGTCTGCTGTGGCTGCGGCATTGCGGTCGAGGTTCGTCGAGATTGACGTCACGGTTTGGGGTATGAGTAAGCGAGTGGGGTGGTGATTGGGGGCAATTGGAGCCGGGGATGGGGTATGGTATGGCTTTGGTTACAGTTAAGAATCTGTAACAGATTTGGGTGAAGAAAAAGCCACGGGAATTTGTCGTACCAAATATAATTCTCTGGGAAGCATGTAGCTGTGATTGACATATTTCACGCTCTTGAACAATTGTTCTGATATCATGTGACAAACTGGTTTACAAGTTGTGGTGGATGAAATATGACTAACTATATACAAGTTGCCTTCTCTGGACTGGAGATTATCGCTGTACACGCGGCTCGTTTGTGATCCTCTGGGCCTCCCCCACCTCTGCTTCATGGCCAGTTGGTTCAAGAGGATATGATGTCGAAGGAAGGCTCTCAAGATGCTTCCTGTGTTTCTCTTGCGCCTAGACATAATTAGTACATACTGATAAATCCGATACACAAGACTATGGTCCAGGGGTTCCATCAGAATTGTTGTTCTCAATCACTTACAAATGGCAGTCCGCAGTACGTGCACCAGGAGATCTGCGGCTTATCGGTATTAATGAAGACCTTGGGGTGACCGAGAGGTCCTCCTCCACCGTCGCACGACACCATGCGGTCCTTGACCCATCGGACGGGCTGTTTGTGGATGAGTTCTATAGCGGCCATGGGACGAGGCTATAATATCTCCGTTAGTCAATACATTCACCCAGTTCAAGTATCCACCAAACGCTTCCAGAAACCCATTGGCATCCACCGTAATTCCACTTTCAATGCAGCCCTCCTTTAAAGGTGTGACATACCTGATCCGCAAAGATAGTCTGCTCAAACCTGGGACCAGACATCGCTACCTCCCTGGGCTGCTGGCTCCGACTCCAGATTCCTTTCCGGTTGGGCGCTTGGGTAGTCCTAATCTCAGTCCCTGTCTCTACGCTCTCTTGAAGAGTAGCGTCGTGCATGCCTTCCGGAGATGTGGGCACGGCATTGGTTCCAGAGACGTTCTCCTTCGGTGGCTTTGGGCTCGGGTCGTTTGCCGGGACCTGGTGGATGCTGGTGTTGTGGGCGCGGAAGAGTTTTGGCGCCTGGCTGAGAAGCCTTGTGCGCGTGCGGAGCGACGAGGCGAGCATTGTGTATGTCGGCAGACCGGTCTGCTTTGAGATTGAGCTCTGGTGTTGACGTTCACGGAATGATGAGGTTGGAGCTTGAGTGCCAAGACGAAGGAGAGCGGATCATTGATGTTGCGAAGTGTGGCCAAAGCTTTGAGATTTTGGAGAGTCGCCTTTCCGTCGCAACTACTCCACTCCAGGTCTCTGCGTCCTGAGACTTCACCACGAATATTTATTCTGCTAACCTCCAGTAATATACTACTATAAAAATAGGCATCATGGCGTCAAATCAACCGAAACAAATGTCGTCGCGGCTAGCGACAATGAAGGTAACTTTCAGCGGCCTCGCGATTCACGCCAAGTAACAGTACAACTAACGAAGTACAGTTTATGCAACGCTCTGTTGCCAACAAAGTAGCGACTCCCCCAGCCACACCCGAAGGCCGATCTTCGAAACGTGTCCGTCTGTCCACCGGTGGTGAATCATCGCCAGCGACACCGTCTGATCATGAGGTCATACAGGCCGCATTGGCTGCCGAGGAACAGAAGCGCCAGGACGCACTGGAGAAACAAGCTGCTGCTGCGGGCGAGACCAAATGGGTCTTGAGCTTCAAGGATCCAGACGAAGTCCATAAGAAGCCTACGCCCATGAGGGTAGTCACAGCGGGGTTTGCGGTCCTCGATGCGGATGAGACTGATGAGAGCGAGGAAGATCCAGGGCCTGTTGGTAGAATGACCTTTGGAAAGGTTGCTGTATGTTGATCAAAACGGGGGTCTGGGCCCTGGAACGCCTTTGTGATGCTGACGGTGGATAGAAACCTTCCGCGAAACCCTCTGCCCAATCTGACTCCGATTCGGAGTCTGATTCTTCTGAAGAGGATGAGGATTCCGACGATCCGGCTGGTCAACTCATCCGGCAAGAAGCTCGTAAAGCGAAGAAGGCTTCTAAACGCGAAGCACAAACGCCGGTATCGAAAGCGAAGAATCGATATGAAGTCGACCTTGATCAGATCACAACAATATCTGGAAGTGGCGGGTCCAGTAACAAGAGACCACCGCCGACTTGTTACAATTGTAGAAAGATTGGTCACATGTCAAAAGATTGTCCTCAAAAAAGCGGAAACAAGGGTGGCAACAGAAACGGTGGGTATCAAGGTGGTCGTAGATGAGAACCCGTGACTCTGTTTACGTTACTACCCTCCCCATGATGATATTTCCCTTTGAAGCTGTTGACAGCTGAGAGCGATGACGGACGAGGCTACGAGACGCCGCGCAGGGACATAACATACACAGCGCATATGCCCAGGAATGAAGTCATCGCTCTCATTGGCGTGCTCATCCCACTTTCTCTCCGTTTTCTATGACCATGTATTCATCTCCGACCATCATTCGCATCTGGGTATCGTCCTGGAAATTCTCGTGGTCTCCGCTTAGGGCAGCACCCTCCTTATCATACATGAACTTGGCCAAGGAGAGGTAATCGGGAAAAACAAATGTGCAAATGGCATCATAATCCAAGAGCTGTGCTTTCTTATGCATGATATCTTGGATAGTCTTCCGGTCGCGCTCGAGGTGGTATGTCTAGTCACACGAGGTCAATAGACCTTCGGAATAGGTTCCAAGCAGGTGGATATATACCAGACTATAGCTTATAATACTATGTTTCTGGAGAACCGGTGCAGCTTTCTGCGCGTGTACATTGTTGTAGTGATTTATAAAGTCCGAGTCGGACATGCCGTCCTTCTTTTTAATGTAAATGGTCATCTTGACGACCTTCCGAAAGCCTGTGGTATCGGGATAGCCGGCTTGCAATGTTTTTGGTACCATGATGGTCTGGAAGGATAGGATATCGGTCAATTAGAGTGAATTGAGCAACGGTGGTTGATTTAAAGGGTAAAGAGAGTCCATCAGGGTGCTATCAGTTACGCTTACATAGACAGATGATTCGTTCATACCCGCGGTGGTGCAATCCTTCCTTCGCCAACCACCGGCATCAATCTGCACCTCACTGTGTGCATAGTCGAAACAACAACACAACAGCTTCCTCTCATTTTTAAACACGAATTCCTTTTCGCTGTCGCTCCTTGTGTCAGTCGTTTTCTGGCTGTAACAACGCCACCAAAAAGTTTGACACTCTTCGAGTAACACTTCGGCCGCCCCGCTACCTGGACTCGTGGATGAACGTTTACAAGGAAACACAGCGCTTGGGATACACACGTTGTGGGTTCTACAATTCTGGGTTGGGCAGCCAGCTGTCGTCCCATTCACCTTCATTTAGGTCACTTAGGTCTTTCGCGGTCGTTTGCAGCATTCCTTCAGCTCGAGCTGCTCCCGCCACACCGCCACCACTTTGCCTTCTTTTTAAAAGCATTTCGCGACTTGAGCCGCACCAAATTTTCCGAGATACTTCCCGCTTATCGCATAAATATTATCGGGCATATACATCTTTCTCTGCAAACATGACTGAATCATTGAGGCGGGCCTCTCGCCCGAGGATAGAAGATCTCGAAAGACCTGCACTGGATGACCGCTCGTACAGAATCATTACTCTGCAGAATCAGTTGGAAGTGTTATTGATACATGACCCGAAAACAGACAAGGCCAGTGCGGCATTGGACGTGAACGTGGGGAGCTTTAGCGATGCAAAGGATATTCCTGGTATTGCTCATGCGGTGGAGCATCTGCTGTTTATGGGAACCAAGAAAGTAAGTTTTGGAACATTTAGAATCGTCAACTTGCGCGGCAGGCTTGTTTCCACTCTTTACAACTTGCTGCGGATTTTTCTGCATCTATGTCTTTGCCTGGCGTATTTCTATTGTCCGCATGAGCTGACCGATGTTCCAGTATCCTAAAGAGAACGACTATAATCAATATCTTACAGCCCACTCTGGCCATTCGAATGCCTACACGGCAGCGACGTCCACAAACTACTATTTTGAATTGGCAGTATCGACGTCGTCACCATCAAACAATGGATCTGCTACGCCAAGCAACACAGAAGATTCAGTAAAAACTTCGAAAGAGGACTCACCCCTATATGGAGCACTTGACAGATTTGGCCAATTCTTTATCTGTCCTCTCTTTCTGGAGGATACGGTAGACCGAGAGATCAAAGCTGTAGACTCAGAGAATAAGAAGAATCTTCAGAGTGACACCTGGAGATTACACCAACTGAATAAGGCATTATCAAATCCCCAACACCCATACTGCCACTTCTCTACGGGCAACTGGCAGACTCTCCATGACGACCCGATAGCTCGAGGCGTCAAGATCCGCGACGCCTTTATGAAATTTCATTCTGAGCACTACTCTGCGAATCGGATGAAACTAGTAATTCTGGGTCGTGAGAGCCTAGACACACTGGAAGAATGGGCCGAAGAGATCTTCTCAAAAGTGCCGAATAAGGACCTCCCAAGAGCCACTTGGGACCATGTCCCCGTGTATACGGAGAAGGAGCTTCTTATGCAGACGTTTGCGAAACCAGTACTCGAGTCTCGGTCATTGGACTTGATTTTCCTTTACCGGGATGAGGAGGCATACTACGAGTCTCATCCTTCACGGTATCTTAGCCATCTCATAGGACATGAAGGACCTGGAAGTATTCTGGCGTATATCAAGGCAAAGGGCTGGGCTAACGGCCTCGGTGCGGGAGGCTCCAGTCTATGCCCTGGTTCTGGAACATTTACTATCAGCGTGAAACTCACGGAAGAAGGGCTGAGAAATTACAAAGAGATTGTTAAAGTCATCTTTCAATATATTGCCCTGATTCGCGAACAGCCTCCTCAGAAGTGGGTGGTAGATGAGCAAATCAGAATCAGCGAAGTCGATTTCCGATTCAAGCAAAAGAGCCCACCGAGCAGGACTACCAGCGCGTTGGGTTCAGTCATGCAGAAACCGTACAATAGAAAAATGCTGCTGAGTGGCCCGGCCGTCATCCGCAAATTCGACGCAAAGGCTATTAGTGAAGCGATGACCTACTTACGACCTGATAATTTCCGTTTGAATCTTGTCAGCCAGGAATTCCCTGGGGATTGGGATCAGAAAGAGAAATGGTATGGCACTGAGTACAAGACAGAGAAGATGCCTGAAGACTTTTTGGCCGAGCTTCGGAAAGCCTTCGAGAGCAAACAACGGCCTGCCGAATTGCATTTTCCTCATAAGAATGAGTTTATCCCAGAACGTTTGGATGTGGAAAAGAAAGAAGTTGAAAAGCCCTCAATAGCGCCAAAGCTTATTCGACTCGATGAGAATGTGCGGACTTGGTACAAGAAGGATGATCAATTTTGGGTTCCCAAAGCTAACGTACACGTCCTTCTACGAAATCCTCTTGCCAGCATGACGGCACGGACCGCTCTGATCTCGGGCTTGTATCGCGAACTGGTCAACGATGCATTGGTGGAATATGCATATGACGCGGATATCTCAGGCTTGGTGTATGGATTTTCCGTCACAAGTAGCGGGCTCCAAATTTCCGTCCAGGGCTACAATGACAAGCTGCCAGTTTTGCTGGAGAAAGTGCTCCTGTCAATCCGAGATCTTGAAGTACGCGAAGATCGTTTCGAGATTATCAAAGATCGCATGACTAGGAGTTTCCGCAATTGGGATTACGGACAACCCTTCCATCAGGTTGGAACGTATAGCCGCTGGCTCAAGACCGAGAAAGTCTTCATGCCAGACACATTGCTCAATGAACTTCCTACCATGACCTCGGCAGACGTCCGTGCCTTCTTCCCTCAGTTGCTTGCTCAATGTCACATTGAGCTCCTTGCCCACGGAAACCTATATAAGGAAGAAGCACTGCAAATAACCGATCTGGTGGAGAGAACGCTCAAGCCGAAGAAGTTGCCACAGTCTCAATGGGAGATCAGCCGCAATTTCATCTTGCCCCCAGGAAGCAACTTCATCTACGAGCGTAAACTTAAAGACCCAGCCAATGTGAACCACTGCATTGAATATAGTCTTTACGTGGGCGACAAGAGTGTCCGCGATCTCCGTGCAAAGATTCTCCTCTTTGCACAGATGACAGACGAGCCGGCATTCAACCAGCTCCGCACCATTGAACAACTTGGTTATGTGGTCTTCTCAGGGGCCTCCTTCAGCGATGCATGGGCTGGTTACCGCATTCTAATCCAGAGTGAAAAGGATTGTGAATACCTTGAGGGCAGAATTGACCACTTCTTAACTGGCTTCGGGAAAAAGTTGCAGGATATGACGGAGAAGGAGTTCGAGGACCATAAGCGCAGCATCATCAATAAGCGCTTGGAGAAGCTGAAGAACCTGACGCAGGAATGTAATAGGTTTTGGGTGCATATTGTCGGCGAGGAATATGATTTCGAGTTAGGCAAGTGCTTGGCTCATCTCATTCATGCGAACACATACTAACATAATCTAGCAAACGAAGACGTCGCCCACATCAGCCCTCTAACGAAGAGCGACCTCGTAGAATTCTATGACCGCTACATCTCACCCATATCCCCCAAGCGCGCTAAACTAGCCGTCCACCTCGTCGCGCAATCCAAACCTAAGATTCTTTCCCCAGAGGAACAGCGCGCTGAGGCACTGTCTCTTGCGACATCGCTCCTCGCAGAGCACAAAGTAGACGCCCAGCTCGAGAAAATATCTTCCCGTCTCAATGCCCTTACGCTCGAGCCCTCCGTCAAGCACACCGACTCCGTTCTCTCCGCCATCGCTGCGCACCTTTCCGAAGACTTATCCCTTGCTTCGGAGACCAAGGATAATATCCTTGAAGAGGCGAAGGAAGCGCTTGGTTTGGCGGTTGTTGGGCCCGCGGGTCAGACGCCCGAGGTGTTCACGAAGGGAGATGGTGTGGATGTTGTAAGGGTAGGGAATGGTACGACGCCCGTTTATATCAAGGATGTGCATGATTGGAAGGCGGGGTTGGAGTTGAGTAAGGGGGTTAAGCCGGTTAGGGACTTGGAAGGGTTTGTTGAGGGAGGTGCGAAGTTGTAAGGGTTTATCAGATACTGGGTTGTATATAGAAGGGAGTTACTATAGAGTTGAGATTTTTTAAACACCAAAAAAATTCTTTCGGAATCTTTCAAACGTGTATGTAATGCTGTGGGAGTTATATTACAGTTTGGTCTCCCTGACAAACAGAAAAGAAAACGAAAAGAAGCCTTTTTATTTTTTGCAGTATGCAGCAGCCATGAACTTGCCCTTAAATTATATTATACCACCGTGGAATTATCACAGCTGAAAGACTGTTTTCAAGTCTGATCGACTTCTTCCACGCTCTCCAGTCACCTACTTCAAGGTTTATTTCTTCTTGAGTTTCAGATATATAAACATCGGCATGCAGAAAATCTTAATATATAGGGCAGAAAACTGTCATTTTCGTGAAATCGTGGTAGGAAACAAGATAAGAGTAGAAAGAGTGTTGCCTTAGGACTCTCGCATGCAGTCATGCCCACGGGAATTGTAAAGCCAAAGCGGCATGATATCACTGCCCGCTCCAAAAATGTGCAGTTATATAAACGCCGATTTTAATTAATTCTTCATTAAACAACCAGGCCGCAATGGTTGTGACGACAAGTCCGTCACAGTGGCGCCCGCAAGACGTAGGTTCAATCTCCGTCGAGTATGCAGATCTTCTCAGACTCAGTCCAAATCTTGTGAAGCTTGCCCTAATGTGTAGCCGTGGGGTACAGCAGTCCTGTGGATGCTTCATTATTTCCTTTTTTTTCCTTTTTCTCATGGTTTTGTTAACCTTGTAAACAAGAAGGGGAAAAAATCGTAGAGTTTTAAGGTACTTATACATAAGTACTGAAAGTTAAGAAGTGGGCTTTTTCCCGAATACACTACCTCCTAATTACTAGATGTGGACTACTCTATCAACCAAGTTGAAGAATATATTAAGCCCCAAAACAGGTAAAAGAAGAACACAGGATATAAGACGCCCTTAGACTCCAAGTATATTTAGCGAAGAGATATTGTGGGATTATGACAGAAGTAAGGGGGGAGAGAGTTGATAAGGTTTAATTATGATAGACACTAGGTTAACAGGGCCAGTGCAGTGCGTATTATTTAGGGGAATGATTAAAAAGGTCTGATTAAATACGAAACCACTTAGATATAGAACTAAATCTTAGTATCTATACCAGAGCTCCAATGGGACTAGTTAAAGTATTTCTACTATTAATCAGGCTCTACCATATATGACTTGAGGAACCGAAAAAAGAAAACAAAAGCCTGCAAAAAGGCGAAATGATGAAGGCAAAACTATTGATTAAACACGATCGGATATCGATCGCAAAGAGAAGACGACAGAACACTGAACTTGAAACGCGAATTGTAGCTGGAAGAACGGTCACTTTATCGGTCAGTTTCATAGTTTACTTAATTGCAAGAGAAAACAAACAGAAAACCAACCCTAGTCGCTCCAAACTGTGCCACAAACACTACAGCCCAAAGGACAACATGAGGATATTGCAGCAAAAAAAGGCAGTGACAATAGAATGGAAAGAGCCAGTTTCCAATAGAAACATAAGACCTCTATACAGGATATCGCCTACTCTATCCACTACCAACCATTCCGCCATCCCCACGCCTCCTCTCACCTCTTGCCCCTACAAGACACCCGAACATATAAATGTAACAGTCCGCCTGAAGGCACCTCATTGTCTAGGTATGTATAGCTTACTGCACCTGATTAACAATCTCACTAGCTCTTGACAAGCTCTCCACCATCTGCTGACACTCCTTCCTCCTGCGAACCGTGTACTCTGATTCCTTGAGCAGCTCGTCGAATTCCTCGGTGCGGTACATCTGTTCCAGGAGCTCGCGCTGCATTTCGTCTTTTGTCCATCTATTACCAAAGTCAGCAACCCATATCCCTAATCAAGAAAAGAGTTGGAAAAAGGGGTAAAACCTACGTAACCAAATTCAACATAATAGCCTTTGGCACCATATCAATCATAGTCCTCCTCACAATGTTGAAATAGCTCGTAATCAACAACTTGATCACCTCAACCTCCTGTGCCTCCTTCTCGCTCAGCGTACCGCTTGCTTTGAGCGTCGGTGGGGGGGGCTCCATAGCGGCCATTTTCTTCTTGTTCTTTGATGCAAAGAAACTGCCAAAGAAGCCACCCTGGTTGTCGTTACCATCCAACGCGGGACTTGCGGAGCGGGGCGGTACAGTGGGAGGAAGGGGTTTTCCGGTCTTCGGGTCTACTTGTGTAGGCTTAGTGGCGCTGTGGCGTTCGTGGACGATTGCCATGGCCCTGGAGCCGTTGATAAAATCTGGGTGGCCAGTATTGATGTAGCATGCCTCCATCGCTACCAAGTCCTTCACAAGCTTGTTTGTCGGATCCATGGCCTTTTTGAAGAAAGAGACAGCCACGGCGTGGAACCTCTCCTTCAAAGCAGGATACCTCCTGAACATTGGCTTGCCTAAAAGCTGGCCCAAAATCCGTAGCAATTCGTCATAGACCAGCGATACGCACTTCAAGCTTGGATCTTCCAGCCGCTTAATCTGCTGCTTCACAATGAGTTCGAAGGCAGTGGTTCCAACAAATAGCGCGGGCGAGGAACCGGAAGAGTTGTAGAGAACAGTGCGGATATCCACGTCTTTGACCTGGTCGAAAGGGTCGACGGCCTTGACACCGTTTGCATAAAGCTCATGATACACAAAGCTGATACGGGCACCTCCAGACAACTCTATGCTAGACAACTCCTGGTTGTTACCTTCCAGCACTGATCGATACTCTTGGGAGAACTCAGTGATGATATTCAAAACAATGTTCGAGCTGTTGCCTAACATCGAGTTTCCTAACGAAGAGAGCTCTGCGGAGTATTTAGAGAGAGAGGACTGGATGCGCGCTTTGATATCTGGGAGGGTTTGCTTAATATGCATCATAAGAATCTAAAGGGGTTAGCTTAGAAACAGGATTCATGCTGGAAAAGGGTCATACCAAGTTCAACTTGCGAGCCAGATATGGTGTTCCGCAATATGCAGCCTTGTTGCGATACGCCTTATGGTTCTCAAAGAACGACTTCTCATGCTCCAAGGCATATGAAATAGCCTTCTTGTTTTCGATATCCCTCTGTCCTCGGTTAACAACCGGAACATAGCCCAGCCGCAGAGGGATGATTCGGCCAGCCAGAATATCCACAACATCGGTTCCATCGTCCATCAGGTCGACCTTGGTCAACACACCGATAGTCCTCTGACCTTCTGGGTCCACCTCTCGCGCCAACTTCAGACCGTCGGAGTTGGCCAAATCCGTGTTCGCGGCAGTAACGGCCAGTATTATAGCATTTGGCTTGCTGATCTGCTTGAGCACCATCTCCCTAATCTGCCTCTCGATGTCTCTCGGCTGATCTCCCACCGGCACTTTTGTGAGACCAGGCAAATCGACGAGGGTTAGGGTAAGGACATTGGGCGAGTATATCCGGAGGTTGATAGGCGCAGGAGAAATGCCGGCATTTCGTCCAGTCTTGGACTCAGTTTCGCGTACAATCTCATCTCTTATTTTGTTGAAGTCGTGGAATTTCTGGCCGGGAATATGCAGGAACTCGCCCCACTCATCAACATTGGATTCGGCATCCGACGTCTTCACTTCCTCCTTTGTACCGTTTGTTTGTTTCGCCGGACGGTTGATAAGCTGGAGAACAAGCGGTCTTCGGGTGACGATACCAGTTCCTCGTGGTAAGCTATGTGCGCATGCGGTCAGTACTTTGTCTTAGATATGCCGAAAGAGGGGTATCGAGGACGGGGAGCCTTACAAGTCTCTTCCCACAATGTTCTCCAAGACTGAACTCTTGCCACTGGATTGTGATCCTACCACGACAATCTGTGGTAAATCTATAGGATTTTGGACCTGTTGTAGGCATCAGCACTTGTTGCTTCGAAATAACGGTAACGCTCTCGAAGGAGCACATACTCCTACTGTGGTGAAGACATCCTGAAGCTTATTGACGAGGGTGATGAGCCCTGGGTCGTTGACATTAATACTGAAGAGGTGTTGTTAGCATGTGGTATAGTTATGACCCTCGGATTATTGGATAGGGTTAAGAACGTACGCAGTTGGGTTTGTCGCCATGGTCGGCGAGCTTGCAAAGGAGGTCAGATGCCGGGTATTTGTTCGAGTGAGTGAGTTCGCAGCAGAGGTGAGGCTTTCAATATCAATAGAAGTTGGTGGTGAAGTGCAAGTGTAGTGCTGTCTCTGGTGGGCCTTGGAGTTGTGGTGATTGCAGCTGCTCCCCCATGCACGAGCCCACAGTCGTCAACGGACAAGGATCTGCCCAAACCACGCAAGGCAAATGTGGCGGTGCAAACGCCACAACCGGTGTCGTTGTCAGCAGGCCGCGTTCACATGTCCATTCATCACTATTAACAGCTTTCAGAATATAGATATATACTAGGCATCAGCATTTCAATTCAATTTGATGTACAAGCAACTTCCCCATTCGCTACTAGGGTTATGGAGCAAATCCGCTATGCAGATAAACAATACGACCGAACTTCAATGCTTAAAGTCAACTAATCAGTCACCGCAGCGAACTTATCCATCATCTTCTGCATAAGGTCCTCGTACTAGAAAAAAAAATCAGTGATACATTCATTCATAGAAAAGAATTGATTCCTTACCTTCTTGGTAACCGCCTCTTCGCCATCACTAGGCAACTCGAACTTCATGCTCCGTAGCTGGCTCTGGATTTCAGAGGTTGCGTCACGGACTTTGCCCCAGCTCTGGCCCTGTGCAACAGCCTTCTGAGCTTCATCATGAAACGCCATCATGGCCTTCATCATCCATTCAGTCTTCCACAGAGGACAGAACTGATCGTAGTCTGAATAACCGTTCTGTTGCAAGAAATCTTCCTTAATGAGGGTCGCAACGTCCAGAGTAATCTTATCAGGATCACCCAAAGCAGATTTACCAACGAGCTGCACGACCTGGTCAAGATCTTCGGATGTCGAAAGCAACTCCTTGATACGGTCTCTCAGGCGTGGGAAGTCTGGGTTGTGCTGCGCGTAGTACTTGTCAAGGGGTCCAGTGTACTTGCTGTAACTCATCGACGTATTCACTGACGGGAAATGCTTCCTCTGAGCAAGCTTCTTATCGAGACCCCAGAAAACCTGCACGATACCCAGCGTAGCGCTCGTCACGGGATCCGAGAAATCACCACCAGGAGGACTGACAGCACCAACGATACTGACACTCCCCAACCTTTCGGGGCTACCCAACGCTGTAACTCTTCCTGCACGCTCGTAGAAGGAGGCCAATTTCGCACCAAGATAAGCGGGGAAACCCTGATCAGCAGGCATTTCACCGAGACGACCGGAGATTTCACGAAGAGCCTCAGCCCATCGGGACGAGGAGTCAGCCATCATAGCGACGTTCTTTCCCTGGTCACGGAAGTATTCGGCGACAGTGATCCCCGTGTAGATTGAAGCTTCACGAGCTGCCACAGGCATGTTGGATGTGTTGGCGATAAGCGTCGTACGCTTCATGATAGGCTCTTTCTTGCCATTGACGTCGATGGTGAGCTGTGTTATTATTAGCAAATTAAGACACACAACCATAATCTTGATCATACCTCTGGGAAATCCATTAACACTTCAGCCATCTCGTTACCACGTTCTCCGCATCCAACATAAACAATGATGTCACTGTTGGAGAACTTGGATAGAGACTGACTAATAACAGTCTTGCCGCATCCGAAAGCACCTGGGATACACACAGTACCACCCTGCACACTGGGGAATAGAGCATCCAAAACACGTTGACCGACAACGAGCGGGGAGTCGGATGAGTGCTTCTCATTTGAGGGACGGGGGACACGAACGGGCCAGTGGTGCATCATGCTATACTCGGTCTTTACTCCGTTGAACTCCAGTTCCAAAATCTTCTCATCAACGGTATAGCTTCCTTTCTCAGCTATGCGAGTGATGGTGCCGCGGGCTCTTGGGGGGAGGAGAATCTTATGATCATTGAGAAGGCTGTTCTCGAAAACAGATCCGAAGACATCTCCTCCTGTGATATGATCGCCAACTTTGAAGTTCCCGGGCGTGAAATCCCACTTCTTTGTACGATCGAGAGCGGGCAAGTCGATACCACGGGGAATATAGATGCTCTTGGACTCGTCGGCGATACCTCTTAGAGGACGTTGGATACCATCGTAAATTGTTTCCATAAGTCCCGGACCAAGCTCGACGGACAAAGGCTTTCCAGATCGTATAACAGGGTCGCCGACGGTAACACCAGCTAATCACACTTTAGCCAAGGTTTATTGCCCACGCCACAAATTTACCATACCGGTTTCCTCGTACACCTGGATGGTGGCCTTGTCTGCCTCAATTCTAATGACTTCTCCGACCAAATTATCATGGCCGACTCGGACCTATTATTATTAGCTTGCACACCAATCCAAAGCTTTTAAATCCCACATACAAGCTCGTACATGGCACATCCGATCATGTTCTCCGCGATAATGACGGGACTTGGCACATATCAGTAACCGCCTTCATATCGATTTCAAATGACGTACCCCGATACAGAGAAGACGGAGCCTGTGAAGGACGTCAGTATTCTACGAACAATAGATATACGACTAACGTATGAGATACATACCATGCTGCTCATCACCATCTCCCTTCTGTTCGTTCTTCTAGAACCCCACCCTCGTCAGCCATTGTCCTTATCCGTATAACCTTTAACGCACGCTTACCGATGCCATCTTGGGTGTTTCTGATTCCTTCTTTAACCCTTGACTTTCAGTATACGTTGGAGGCGGTCCTAGTTCTGTCCGGGGTGTAAGTCTAGGGCTCGCAGGCAGCGGGACCTCAGCAGGTAGTGTAGTGGCGAGATTGGAGAGTCGGGAGGGGGACTGGGAGAGGGCCTCGATGTTCTTCTGCCTTACAAGATCTAAGAGAGAGTGTCGGGACTTGAGACGAGGTCGAAGGCCCAGCATACACGATGGTTAGTGGGGAATGGAGCTAAGGGTGGTTGGTCAACCGTGGAGCTCCCCGTTGCGCAGAGCGTCATTTGGCCAAGCCTGGTCCAAGCTTCAAGACATAACACCATGCCAAGGAAACTTCTCGAGTATCGTGACGCTCAGAGTACATAAAATCAAATATTTGAGCCGTATTTGAAATATCGACTTTTCAGTGCGTTGTCACTCTGGGGAGTCTTCCACAATATGTTCTCTTTATATTATTGCGCTTCTTGACCCATGGCCGGCAATGCAAGGTTAGATCGCATTGTCCAAATAGGAATCTGAGCAACACTGTCAGACCTTCCCCGATTGAACAGTACATTCTCTCTGAATTTGAATAAGAACTGACAAATACGGCGTGCAGTTCAAAGTGGATGTCTTTGAAAGATAAGTGTTTATATTTGTTATGAGAAGGTGTATCTACTAATACTTGAGAGTGCATGTTGTCCAGGAAAAGGATGTAAGCCTTGGAAGAGTTAGAGCTGATCGAACGTATATACCTCAGGTATAGGGCCCTGGTCAGACTTATAAGTTGCTGATGAATTTCTTCGTACTCAGAAAAGAAGCTATACTCACCGGATAGGTAAATCTGTCGGTTTAAGAACTGGTTACCACACCTTTTAATAGGAAGTCCAAAGAAGTCTGGGGAGATCATTTCTGAAAAAAGCTAAGTAGACTACTGAAAGCAACCCTTTGCTATGACATATGTATACAGATCATATACAGGGTAAAAAGCTAAACGAGCCCAGAGTCCGGCTCTAAGTGTCGCTTCATGTGACTCAGCGATTAGAACTCAGCCAAGGGTTCGCTTGAAAATGAGTATGCTATTCAGTGCCGCCTTCCGTGCTCCTTGCAAAACTGATCTGGTAGACTCTGGATGAGATATCCAAATAAACTGTAAGATGTGAATCGCCTGTACAAGTTTATCGTTCAGTATATGAAAGATGATCTGAGGATGTTGGAGTAAGGAAGGGCCTTTGATTGAGTGTAGAATTGGAAATACTTGGAAAAGAAAAGATTCCATAATATGTTTGTACTTTGAAGGTCTGTTATCCATCAGAGTGGGTCAGCATGGACATAGAAGACTTGTCGAGACCACTGACCGAACCAGCGTATCAGATGTTCAGTCTGCACAGATGAAACGGAAATTCGGCTTTCCCGAGCGGCATACATCATGGTGGATACTAAAGATATGAGCGCCAGAGCAGTCTGGTATTCCAGATATGGCTTTAAGGTTGAAGGAGCACGACAGCGCTAGGCCAAAAGCGGGCTGAGTATTTGGAATTGGCCAGCCTTGCTCAATATCTGCATATGCGTGCGGCGTGCCCTATGTGGTATTCCATTTCTCGTTGCATGCAATACAGGCGCATCGAATTGTTCAATGGTACAAATTTTGTCCTGCAAGAGGGCATCTTGATTCGACGGATTGCAATAAGGCCCACAGACCACCCTTGGTTATTGTTAACCTTTAGTGATCTCTTTGCATGGATGCTTCCGGACACTTCCTTTAGGAAAAATTGGACGACACCACGCCCTTGATAAAAGAAAATCGAGGCGTCGAGGGCCTCCAGGGTTGCACAATATGTTGAATCCGTTGATAGTCTGTTACAATATAAATCGGGTCTGGGCTGTTTTTTCTTCATTCACACATCCCTCTTCGAAGGCTCTTCCTACCCTCAAACGCTCTTCCTACCCTCAAAGGCACTTTCTACCCTCAAACACTCTTCCTACCCTCAAACGTTCTTCCTACCCTCAAAGTCTCTTCCCGCCCTCAAAGGCTTCACCTACCCTCAAAGGCTCTTCCTACCCTCAAAGGCTCTTCCTATCCTCAAAGGTTCCTCTTATCCTCAAAGAACTCTTCTTATTCAAAGCTTCATTTTCCCCTCTTAACCTCCTCATTCTTTCCAAATCTCTGCCTCCTCAATGTCTTCTCCCCAGTCAACGTCTTCGGATGTTTCAGGAAGTATAATTCAAGCCTGGATAACTTCTTCAGCACTTCCACGAGGTCGCTTCAATCCTTCAGAGAGGACAGGTCCACCGTCGAGCCCGGAAACTGATGCTGCGATTGAGGCCTATAAAGACCTCAAACTCCAGATGTTTAAAAAGGCCTTGAAACCGTAAAGATAATACCGCTCAGTTTCTTCGAATTCCTGCAAGTTGCCCATATATTGAATGGCGTAACGGTGACGGCGACCCGGAATGGAATTTGAAAGTCGACTGGACCAGGAAATTCATTTACTGTGCCATCCATAACCTACTCAGCACCTTCGATTGCAGTCCCGGAATGGTGGTGATTTGTATACTCTTCAGAATTCTGGATCCTCGACAACGTGATTCTTTGGGAGCGTTCGGAATCAAAACAGAAAATTAGGATTTTCACAGACGTCCACCACTATATGGTATCCAAAAAGATGACTCGGCAATTGTTTCCAAATGACTAGCTCAGAAAGAATTTAGTACCCCCTTTTTGAGACCTTAGGTCAGTCAGTTATAAATTTGCAAAGTCCAGTCAATCCTAGGGTTTCGTTGTTGAGCCTTCTTTTGTCGAACACCTTGACCTCGTCGACCTTTTTACTTTGAAAGATATCGAGCCTGCTTAGTTAGAGCCACTAGACATCAGTTCGAATAGTATCTAAATTAATGTTCCTGTCATACAACTCCAAAGATGAAAAAGTGACTGGAAATAATTTAGTACAATTGGCAGCATCTAGTTAATTGCTGGAAAAATGAGTCTTATTTGTGTAGGTTAACAGAGAGAGATATACTGTCTGGTGCGGAGGCGGATATACAGGTGCCAAGACATACACAGCTAATACTGGAAAGGAATAGTGTGGTACCCTACATGCCAAGCATCTATCTCGAACATTTCTCGTGAACATCACTCCCGCCCAACGCTCATCACATACGCGCGGCAATGCTGCTCCCAAGGATACTCGCCCCAATTCGGGCTGCAACGAAAGCCTCGCCATCCTTCGTACCCTCCTCCCGCGTCCTCGATACCCTCCGCAACGTCAATTCCGCCAATTCATCCCCAACCCTCTCCTTCATACGAAATGCGACGAGTTTATCCCAGGGACGGGCCAATGGAGCAAAAGATGGACCCGGTAAACGGTTAGGCGCGAAGAAGACTGGAGGTGCGAACTCCCTTCCACATACCCTACGCTCTTTATTTGTCAATTGTGGAAACAGGAGACTAATGATACGGAATAACAGGAGAATACGTTATCCCGGGAAACATCATCTTCCGCCAGCGCGGCACTACCTGGTTCCCTGGTGAGAACTGCGGCATGGGACGTGACCACTGCATCTTCGCCAAACAGCCCGGCTACGTCCGCTACTACCGCGACCCGCGCAAACACCCCACTCGTCAGTACATCGGGATCACCTTCACGAAAGACGAAACCCTCCCATATCCCCCCAATGCACCGCGGAGAAGACGGTTGGGTTTGGTACCCGTGATTAGGGAATCGGTGCCGGAGTTGCAAACCGCTGAGGCGGGTGCGGAGACAGGACTCCCTGCCGCGCCTACGAATGCCGCGGGCTCGACATTGTTGGTCGGAAAGAAAGGATACGCGTTCAGAGAGGCCAATTGGGATATTGGTCGTGCCGCTGAGAGGGCAGGTGTGAAGGTTAGGGAGTTTGTCCCAGGAGACCGGTTTAGGGCTTGGAGGAAGAGCAAGGCGAGGAAGGAGGCGAATGCGGAGAAGAAGCGGTTACGGGGCGCGACTAAGGCGGGTAAAAAGCCACAGAAGAAGAGGAGGGGTCCTGGTGGGAGGTAAATTGTTGGTGGAGGTATGTAAGATATGTATGTTGATATGATGTCAGCTTGATAGCGCAGGGACGATACTCATTGTACATCACTTAAACAGATTTCCTTCAAACGAATAGGTCCAAACTTCCCCATACAAAACGAGCTAACAATTCAACATACGTGCTAACACAGGATATCATAAATCTGACAGATCTACAGCTTTGACAAATCTTTCAGCACAAAACCCTGGTCCTCAGTAACAACAAAATGCCTCCCCCTCCTCCAGCCCATCCACCTACCTATCACCTCTTCACCACCTGTCCCCGGTTCTAGCGTCTTCTGGTTCCACCCGCTCCCCTGCACCCCAATACCCTGTCCCACAGCCGCCGGTCTACCATCGTCACCTTCCTGGATCGCATACGCCGGAGTGGACTTCAGCGTCACGGGCGGCCTCTGGTCGAACCCCTTCGCTTCAAGTTCTCGTTGTGTAAGAACGGGTGTCACGCAAGCATCTGTGCCATCAAAGGTCTTCTCCCACTCCGCGCGCGTTTTGCTCTTGAACTTATTGGCAAAGATGTGTTTCAGAGCGGGCCAGTTCGATCTATCCGCACGATCAGGGATCTCTGAGGCAGACAGTTCAAGCCCATTTAGCAGCAGTGCATAGAACTGCGGTTCAATAGCTCCAACAGCCATCCAAGCCCCATCCCCCGTCCTATAAACCTCATAAAATGGCGCCCCACCATCCAACATATTGGTGCCCCTCTCGCCTGACCACCCGGGCCCCTTCGTCCCCAACCTAGGCATCGTCGCTAGTATGCTCGCACCATCCACCATATTCGCCTCAACAACCTGCCCTCTCCCATTCTTTTCTCTGGCGATCAGAGCGAGGAGAATACCGAGAAAACACATCGCCCCCCCACCCCCGAAATCCCCTAGGATATTCGCAGGAAAATACGGGGCTTCGCCTTTCCTTCCCAACATACTCAGCACCCCCGACACAGCGATATAATTGATATCATGGCCCGCCATCTGGCTATACTTTCCATCCCTCCTAAACCCTGTCATGCGCGCGACGATAAGTCGTGGATTGATCTTTAATAATATATCTTCAGGGCTTAGACCGGCCTTTTCGAGGACGCCGGGGCGATATGGGTCAATGAGTATGTCAACGTGTTGCACGAGTTTCTTTATGAGGGCGAGACCGCGGGGGTCCTTCATGTTGACGCAGATGCTGGATTTGCGGCGGACGAGTTGGTCGGATGAGGGTTGGAAGGGGGCGCGGTCGAGGCGAAGGACTGTGGCGCCATAATCGGCTAGGAGCATGCCTGCGAAAGGGCCTTGGGGGAGGTATTAGTATATATATATATGATGCTCTTAGAGTTGGTATGGTAGTTATAGAAGCGTACCTGGAGCTAGGCCGGCGAACTCTAGCACGCGTATGCCTGTCAATGGGGGTGGTTGTGTCATTTCGAATATTTATCAATCTGGAACTATGGGTAAGGTGAAGTTAGAGAGTAATGAAGCTCTAGAAAGGTCTATAAACATGTTCGACGTCGACGTGAAGGAGTATTACGCGGGGATAACGGAGCTTGGGGTTCATGAACCGAGGTGTGAAGAAATGCCGCTAGTCTCAAAGTGGGAAGCATTATCTTTTGCTAAAGAGGTAAATTTATACTCTGCATTGACGAGTGGCAGAGTTACCTTCTTCCTTCTGCTGCCTCCACTTTGTTGATGCTGTATCGCGGTAAGGTGAAGGTGGTCCATTTAGGGTACTTGTCACGTGAAGCTATATACCCCTTCTAGTTAGCGTGCTATCGGCGTCCCTTTTCCTTAACCTCACTTTCTCTTCTCTCTTTCTTCTGATGGCATTCTCTTCCTTGAATTATCAAAACTAGTACTTTTTACAATGTGGTTCAATTAAGATATGAATCCGGCAGCCTTTTTGGCGCGTCTCCCGCCCGAATTTCCTTTGCTGAATGCTCATAGGCTGAAGGGATGCATCTCGTATGCATGTTGAGCCTCGCGGTGGAATAGAGATAGACAGCCTTCTTGCTTGGTCTTTCTTTATTTTTCTTTCAACGGAAATATCTTAGCCTTACTTTTTATCAGTGTGCTGGCTTCATTTCGCATCGTTCCGTCCGATACACCTGTCCTATCATCCCCGAGCGTGCTGTATCTCCGCAATGAGCGAGACCCCCTATATGTTTTTTCTTCGAGGTGATGGCATTAAAGAAGAAATTATAACATCTAATATTCAGCTTTATGTTGGCCCTAATGTTACCGTCAGGCCTGGAACTGGCAGCGGTGATTATGAAGACGTCGAAGGTTACTGGATCACGGCTTCTGCTTTTCAGGCCCTGCGATGGTCGAAGATCTGAAACTTGATAGTTGGCGCCTGTTGCACGGCACACTACATCATTCACAGACACTCCAGGACCAACAAGCCCACGGGTCTGAGCCGTCCCCTGACAGTGATGAAATCGCTAAGGAGATTGGGGAGGCTTATGGCTGGCAAGTCGGCCAAAAAAAGTTTGTACCTGACGGAAGCCCACGCACTATGCTTGTGCGTACCGATCGACCAAAATTGGGCAAAGGTTCAGTCGGTGAAGTCGATGAAGTCAGATGTGTTGGCAACGTTATCTGTACCCTAGCACGGAAACGAGTCGCCATTTATCCTCAGCGGAGAAGGGCGATGCGCCAACTAAATCTCATTCGCAATGAGATTACAAACACAAAGAGGCTTCGCCATCCCCATATCGTTGAAGTTGTCGGCTCCTATCAAGATGGTTCCGGGAATCGAAGACATTTCAACGTCCTCATGCACCCGGTAGGGGACAACGACTTGAGTGTATTTCTGGAAATTGAGTGTAAATGCATACAAGAAGATATAATCAGCGAGAAATCTAAGATGTATCGAGCATGGATCAGGTTGTGGTTTAAGTGTCTGTCATCCGCTCTCGCATATATGCACTCTCAACGTATCCACCACGAAGGCATTAAGCCAAGAAATATAATTCACCGTGGGGACAAAGTATTTTTTTTACAGATTTTAGCTCTTCCAGAAGATTTGAAGTCAGTCAGGACACATCGACGGGCAATCCTGCGCAGGCCAGTCGCCTATTTGCAGCGCCTGAGGCACTTCCCAACCGCAGACGGAAAGCTTGAGAGGCATGGCTCCAAGACAGACGTGTTTTCGCTCGGCCTGGTGTTTGTGGAAATGCTCACTGTGATTAATGCGTCCGATATCGACAGCCTTCAAGGCTTTCCCGAAGGCCACAACGAGTTCGGCGACACTTGGGAGTATCATCGTGTGGTGGATTTATTCGCCCCATGGTTTCAGAGTCTGGAGGGAAATGCGTACTCCCTTACTTCGTTCAGTGTTTGGCAGGATTATATCGAACCAATAATTCGATACAAAAGACAGGAGCGACCTAGCGTAGTTCAGGTGGCGCGAAACCTTCGTGGGGCTTGGCTAGGGGTCATATCTCCAGGATGCGAGTGCGAAAAAGTTATGCTGAACGCCTTGACGGAATATGAGATGGACAAGTACCACTAAGTGTGGAAAGATCTCATGATCCCTTTTTCTTTCCAATTGATGTCCTATTGATGGCCAATGTGACTGCTCACATGCTTGCGTAGGTTGAGTAGTGTTGTCTTGAGTAGGTTGAACCACTTTATAGTGAATCATAAGCACGTGCGTGGTCAGCAACCCTATTGGGCCGCTTAATCATTAATGCCCGAATGGTATCTACCTTAGGCCTTGCTCTCCACCCTCTCCTCGTTCATCTTTAATCCTATTCTTTTCATAAAGTTAGCTACCTGGCTAATCAGTATAACGATTTACCTTCTCTTGAGCAACACCGTGACAGTCAAGGTCACTACATAGCTGAAATGTAAGTATCACAGCACATATTTATCACAAGTTAGCTCTTCTTTGAATCGAAATGGAAAACCGGCTTTCAATAGCTGGCGATGTATATAGGTAGGAGGATGAGCGCCCAGGAAGTAAAATACACCGTCTAGTGGCGCTAGCATTAATTAATACCTGTATCACTATTTGTTCAACCCCCTTTGTTCTCTGCGACTTTAATCCGAACTCTTAGAAGGGGTAGACAAAGGACACTTCTGATGTATCAGTCCCTCTGGCAGTGGGGTTTTAGCATACCATTAGGAATTCAAAAGAACTGAAGGGCAAATGAAAATTACCGGATCCTGGGATCCTAAAATCTAATTCTCTCCCTGCAATACCATATCTACCGCCACAGTTTCGAGGAGATAATGTAATACCGAGAAGGTTCCAGAGCAAAAGGGCCAGCAGTTCATCCTATATCTTCATAGATGAGTAATCACTTCTGGATTTAGGTTTCATTTACGATGCCTGACCTGGCTATAGTATCTCATCTTAAACCAAAAACTACACTTTCCTGTTCACCAGGAACTATATCATATCCTAAACCAGAAAGACGTTATCTCAGCAACGCTCTCCTCTCCCCATCAAAACTTCTCCCTCTTCGATCCAACCACCTCCACCACACCCATCTCGGCCTCTCCTTTATACCGGTATCAATATCTCCCAATTCCCCCTCTCTCTCTTTTCCACTTCCCAAGCGTCCCCAGCGCCCCCCTTTCCTAACCCAAGTTTCACCCTTTCCATCACTCTTTATCATCCACCCACCTCTCCACGCCCTACCCATCCTAAAAGTCCCTCTAATGACCTTAAAAAGTAGCCAGAGAACAGCCAACCCAAAGACAGTGCAGAAGACGGTTACAACAGAGGTTAAGAATGTGATGGTTGAGACTTGGCATCCGAGCCCGGCGGTGCGGAGTTCGAAGCGTTCAGTGGAGAGGGCGCAGATTTGGGAATCGAAGAGAGGCGAGAGGAGGGGGAAGTGGGCGGATATTTGGGGATGGGTGGGGAGAGGGAGACAGGTAGAGGACTGTGGAAAGACGTGAGTGAGGATTGGGATGGGGTAGTAGGTGGGAATGGTAGAGTTTTGTGGGTATAGAGGGTAAGAAAATAATACTAGGGGGTAAAGAAGGAGAGCAGAGAATGGTACATCCGAACCAAAAAGTACAAGCTGCTAACGATTATGTAGAACATATAGAAGATAGTGTCAAAAGTATATAACGTTAAAGGATCTAGTCTTCATCCACGGAAAGTAAAAGAGCGAAAGTGTTGAGCCCGCTTCTTCATCTATTGTTTTACGAATCACTTTTTATCCAGACGCCAGAACAAATATAATACGTTCCACTTACTATAGGGCACCATCCACAAAACCCTTTACTCCTATGACAATCCCCACAATCCAAGTAACCCCAGCATAACTCCAATCTTTTCCTATCTTCTTTAGCGCTATTTTCCCACCTTTGACTTCGCACTTCTGAAACATTGAATTGCTCAACGGATGAGAACCCGAGATGATGTAGTGTTGAGGGCATGCTTTTACTGGAATATGAGCGAGTGGAAATGAGATTGTAAATCTTTTAGAATTCTAATAGGGAAAGACAGGTTATATTAATTGTGAATGTAAACTTGGGGAGTGGTATGAGTTGTTGACGGTTATCTGCTGGATATATGCGGGGGTTCGTACCTTGGCACATTGCTTTATGAGCTAATCAGAGCGCTGATGTGATCGGACCCGCATGAGGCATACAATTAACCATCCGCATCAGAGTCTCCAATCAATAGACGGTAAATCTTTGTGCGAACAAAAGCTCTGAGAAGAATGCTCAGAAGTATAGATAGCGCTGTTCAAGCGGCGGTGGTATGATACACGTCTAAGATAGAATGTAATTTGTTATAAAAATACTTTACATACTGAAGAAGAATGAAGCAAATGCGGATAGAGAAGGGGAAGGAGGAGATGCAGTTAATATAGGTCCAAATGAAGAAGGCGCCGTCTGTTGTGCAGAAGGCCAGCAAAACAGGAAGTACAGCTGAGAGGGAAAGCCCACCCGAGGTCAGAACATAGATTAATCAAAGGTTTTGCTGACATCTCCATCTGTGTAGGTAAGAAAACCTTGGGTATTAAATGCGCAGACGTACATCTGCGAAGTCCCTATCTACATATCTTTCTCCGAACGTAGCGAAAACCACAAAAAAAAATCATAACTCATCGTACAAGACCGACCAAACCAAACAGACTCTACTCCAGCCCAATCCACTCTTCCTCTCCATCTTCGTCATCATCATCCATCTCCTCATCCCTATCTCCCTCCGCATCCTCATCACCCCAATTTAACTGTTTCCTCTCCTCCTCCTCCTTCTTCTCCACCGGCTGCGCCATCAAATACTCAATCCGATAAACATTCTCATCAGCCAGCCTACTTAACTCACTCTGAATCCTCCTGACCGCCTTATCCACGCTCCTAAGCTCCGCCTCCAACTGTCCCCTATTATCCTTCAACCATCGCCCGTGCTTACTCAGCAATGCTTCAATCCAAATAAGGTTGAACTCGAGATGAGGAGACTCATCGGCTTGGATGGCGACGAAGCGGAGCAGGCGAGAGAGGTATACAGATGGCATGTCCTTCACAACAAGTGCAATATCCGAAACGGGGATAGCTTCGTAAACGCGGCGAATGAGATTGCGTTCGTTGAGACGGAAAGCCATGACCAGAGCTTTGAGATAGTCTTTCTCGGCCAGAGTTTCGAGCGTAGTGGCAGGTGTGACTGTGATATCGAGATCAAACGGATCGAACTGGAATACTGTATCTAGAGAGTAAATGAGTAGACCTTCTGTTGAAGCTGCGCAGAACGCCCGGCCTGTGGGAGAGAACGCCACAGCCGGCACCCTGATCTCCGGGCGCACTTTCCTCGCCGCAGCATCGCCACGTTGAGCACCAGGCAGCGTAGTGTCGCGGCGATCTTCCAAGTCTGAGGCCTCGCCAGTTTCGTCGATGAGCCCGCGTGGTCCAGCTTCAGTGAGTAGGCGGCTATTAAGGAATTCCTGTGTTCCGTCCAGAGAGAGGTTGACGGAAACAGTGAACTTCTTAACCAGGACGCCGGATTGCACGTCGTAAAGACAGATGTATTTGCTGTTGCCGCCCGCAAGAATGCAGCTACCGTCGGCGGAGTAGCGAATGGTGGTGAAGGATTTGGTGCCGGCGGAGTTGGCGGCGGTGCGGCGGTCGGTGAGTTTGCGACCACCGGAGACGTCGTGGCGGGCGTCGAGGCCGTTTTGTTGTGTAGCATCTGAGACGGACCAGAAGGTTAGTTGGCCGTCTAGTGTTGTGACTGCGATTTGTTTTGAGTCGGGACGGAATGCGACGCATAGGATATCGGACATGAGTTGTAGTGGTTCACTGGTCTGGGTCCGTGCGAAGATGTTCCATAAACGGACTGTTTTATCCCAACTCCCGCTGACCAAGGTTCCGCCATCCGGTGCGAAAGCTAGGGAAGCTACAGGTCCCTCGTGTCCAGACAGACGGTCCAGAAGTTGTCCTGTTTGTACCGACCAGATGTGGATATCGAAGGAATCAATGGATCCCGCGCATATAACTTCACCACTGGGATCCACGGCTAGAGACGAGAACGAGAGTCGTGAGGGTGCGGTGAAAGTCCTGAAGTTCCGGTATCTTATCAGATCCCATGCTCTTACTGATCCGTCTAAACTGGCTGTGAAGAGAACATTCCCCCTCTTGGCAAACTCGCAGGCAGTAACTCCACTCATATGCTCAGTAAAAGTTACTACGCAGAATCCGGAATTGACGTCCCAAACTTTGATTTTTCCGTCGTCAGCCGCAGTTATAATCCGCTGGCTATCTGGTGAATATGCGATTGCGTTCATTGAGTCAAAATGGCCTTGCTGTTTTAGGATATAAGATTCCGACTGCCACTCCCAAACCAGCAATTGGCCAAGTTTTGAAGCTCCAAACGCGAGCCATTCTCCTGTTTTGTTGATTGAAACAAAATCAATATCATTTTGTGAGATACTGATGAAAGTCAGCGAAACCGACAGTCCATCTTCTGCCAGGACTTACCTAAGGTTTTGAATGGCTGTAAACTCTGGTAACTCGTAGATGCCGAATATACCATTTGAAAATCCTGCTACGAGCAAATTTGAGGCTGCATGAAAGGAGGCGCAGGTCACGTGCGCATTATTTTGCATGAAATAATGGCGGTCTACGATCCTCCATTGCATATTGTCGTCGTCTGCATCCGCATCCTCTGGAGCATCAGGTCGTAACACGTATTTCCATACAAATAGTGCGCCATCTTTACTGACTGTGTAAATCGTCTCTTGATCCTGGGAGAACCAGACACCGAGTACAGCTTGACGATGACCGCCTAATGTTGTGGGGATAAATCCCTCCTCTGGATCCAAGCTCCATATCCGAGCCGTCAAATCTCGTGATGCACTCAAAAAGAATCTGGAGTCGCTCGACCATTCTATGCTTTGAACGTTGTCGAAATGCCCCGTATAGACTCGGTGCCGCACGAATGGTGCAAATTCAAGCTCTCCATCTGCCACATCTGGTGTCGAGGGTGTATGCCACACTTCAATCTGCCTTCCCACTCCGGCTGCGAAATGTCGACCCGATGGTGCGAATGCGAGGGCGGAGACCGCGCCTTTGAAAGAGAAGTGATATAGCGTTATACGGCGCGGAACGTTGGTAAGAACAGCTTGCCCATCTTCATCGACAGATAGTAGTAGGTTTCCTCGGGGATTTAGTGCTAATCGAGCAATGTTTTTACGGTGAGCAAATGGAAGGGTATAAGATTTGGAGCTATAACATTTGTCAGATACAAGTACAGCGGATGAATATGAACTGCTCAAACTCACTTGACCAAGTCAAAGATCGAAACCCTATTTCCTACAGGTGATAGTAGGCATGTTCCATCCGGTGTGAACAGCAAGTTGCCTCTGCTGTAAACGGTTCCGAGCAAATTGGAAAACTAGGGCGGGTCAGTGAGGATGCTTTACCATTCAAATATAGTCGCATACTGACTTGAAAATCGGTCTTCATGTTTAAAGATTAAGAAAGAGGTATTATGGCATAGTGGCGGGGCAATGTAGACATTCACTCTGCGATCTTTAACTTTTTTCTTGGAGTTCGAGAGCTCGGACCATATTTTACAAGGATGACCGTAATGTTAGCGTGTCCGCTTGGCGCTTTCCCCATTCAGGGTCAGTGCTTGCCGAAGGGAGTCGTGCAGAGAAAGGGGACTCCAAATTATCCCCAGCGACCATCAACACTATTCCTCCCCTCGCAACCGCACTCCTCGCAACCACTCCCTTAATTCACTTCAGGTGCTTTTCACTGCAGAAAGTACCTCTCACCACTGGTCGGAAGTTTGATACTGTAAGCTCCATCCATGGTGTCTCACATTGGTTTGCTGTTGTTACAGCTAGCTAACCTCACGTTCAGGTCTCAAAATCCCCACAACCACAGCTTTAGCAACACACAAGACACGATGGCCGACTCAGCGTCTCTAATTGGCATTGCCAATGTACGTTACATCAAGTTTTTGAGCTATTCTACCCATATACTGACCTATAATATAGTTGCCCAACCAGCGGTATGCCTTCAAACACTGTCTCCTGCACTGCGCTCGACCCTAACATGACGACAGCCACAAGATCGTAGCAAAGCGTGGTGCCGCGTTCACTATAATGGTGAGCATCTTCCCGATCCTATGGCGCTATTAAACATATATCTGACATGTGGAAGGTTGCTGGCGAGTCTGGACTCGGAAAGACCACCTTTATCAACACCCTCTTCTCCACCACGATCAAGAACTATGCCGACCACAAACGTCGCCACGCCAAGCAAATTGATAAAACTGTCGAGATCGAGATCACAAAGGCTGAGCTTGAGGAGAAGTTCTTCAAGGGTGCGCAGGTCTTGTTGCATTTGTATTGGGAAGTCTACTAATCATTACCAGTCCGTCTCACCGTCATTGACACTCCTGGATTCGGCGACTATGTCAACAACCGCGATTCATGGCAACCCATCATCGAGTTCTTGGATGACCAGCATGAGTCCTATATGCTGCAAGAGCAGCAGCCTCGCCGTTCCGACAAGATCGATCTCCGCGTCCACGCCTGCCTGTACTTCATCAGACCTACCGGACACTCATTGAAGCCGCTTGACATTGAGGTTATGAAACGCCTTTGTACCCGCGTCAACTTGATCCCAGTTGTCGCTAAGGCAGATACTCTGAGCCCGGCTGACTTGGCAAAGTTTAAGGCTAGGGTACGTTTATGCATCTCGCCGTGGTGAACAATACTAAGACGACTTTAGATACGTGCCGTTATCGATGCCCAAGGCATCAAGATTTACCAGCCCCCACTCGAGGATGATGATGAGGCCGCCCTCATCCACGCTCGTAGTTTGATTTCTGCCATGCCCTTCTCCGTTATCGGCTCTGAGAAGGATGTCACCACCAACGATGGCCGCACCGTCAAAGGCCGACAATATGCTTGGGGTGTTGCTGAAGTCGAGAACGAGGATCACTGCGACTTCAAGAAGCTCCGTGCTATCCTCATCCGTACTCACATGCTCGACTTGATTCACACCACCGAAGAGAACCACTACGAAGCCTACCGGGCACAGCAGATGGAGACTAGGAAATTCGGTGAGGCCAGGCCGAGAAAGCTGGACAACCCTAAGTTTAAGGAAGAGGAGGAGGCTCTTAGGAAGCGCTTCACAGAGCAGGTCAAGGTCGAAGAACAGAGATTCAGGCAGTGGGAGCAGAAACTTATTGCAGAGCGCGATCGTCTCAACAAGGATTTGGAGCAAAGCCACGCTGTCATCAAACAGCTCGAGCAGGAAGTCGACAACCTCCAAGGCAGCATCAACAGGTCCCACGGACGCCGCTAAGTAAAATTTCTTTGATACCAGGAACATATTTTCCCATTCGTCGAGTTCGATTAGGAGTAACAGTTTATTTTCAAGATTCCCCTCCTTTCAGTTTCATATGTTTGTAATCGGGAGCGTTTGATGCTTGCTGGATGGGGATATTAGCTCGCGTACAGCAGGAAATGGTTTGAGTTTTTGGGGAACGATGAATGCAAAAGGTTCTGGAAAGATTAATAATTAGCTTCTCTATGCCTGTAGGTTAATCGATTTACTCCGGCTGGTCCCCGGCCATGTTTAACATGTTTAGTTGCGATATATGCAGTCGTTGGTGATGTTAGCCTGGAGTATGCCTAGAACTCTTTTAAACTCAAGCCAAAAAGAAAAAGAAAGCCAAGTCTTCAAGAATGTCGAATATCCAGCCCTCCAAACACCCTATCCAGCTCCTCTCCCTCCCTAGGATCCGGTATCCCGTCTCTCTTCTCTACGAGACCTTTAATCCCAACACTCCTCGTCATGTCCTCCTGGCCCATCCGTTGTTCCCCCCCTCCTTCACCATCATCTTTCTTTCCGCTATTCTTCTTCCATTGATCTGGCTCCACGTTCTCTGGAACCAACAGTTTCACGTCCCCATCCAACCACCCCGGTGCCACCCTCCTCTTCTCCACCAAATCCGCCTGTCGCCGCCGCTCCTCCCACTCCGCGACCGTGCGCCGAGCTGAAGTCTCGAGATCTTGTAGGTGCTGTTGGAGGGCGTGGCAGGAGGTGAGGATTTGGTCGGGGGTGGAGGAGGTTTGAGAATTGCTGGAGTGGATGTAGGCTGGTGGTCCAGGCGGAGGTTGGGATGGATCGGAGGATGTGGGGTTTTGGGAATTTAGGGGGTTTAGAATACTGGGTGGGAGGGTTGAGGGGAGTTGCTTGTAGGTATAGGGGAGTGGGGTGGGGGTGGGGAGGGAGAGGAAGGGGGAGACGGTGAGGGGGAGTTGGGCGAGGAGAGGGTGGGGATCTGGAAGGGCGATTGTTAGTGACGTTTGAATGCATTGAGGTGGAGCGCACTTTGGGATTCAAAAGATGAGTGGGGTGCTTATAAGGGTAGGTATTTCGGGTTCCCGTATTGTGTGCCATATGGGGAGTGTGAGGCATCATGCAATCATGTTGGAGCTGCTGGTGAAGGTGGGGCTTGGGAATCCTGGAATCGGGGCTGGCAACTCACGTTCGTCGTGCATATTTTATCACCTTCTTAGCGATTCGAGTTTGCTGTTTAGAGCAGAGGTTTGGTTTAATTTGTGAAGGGCCTGAGAGTTGGGTTTGTCGTGATTGTGTTGTGTAAAGTGCAAGTTGGCATGTCCCACCTCATCAGTGGGGTGCCACGGATAGTGAGCCACGATACACGAGAGCACGTGACTACCGCTCGTGCCAGTGGATACTGAGCATGTGGAGCTTCCCCAGGAACGTTTTTCGCGATGATGCGAAGGTGGGGAAGGAGAATTAAGGTATTGGCATCCTTTCAAATGGATCTCGCATGGCTTCATATGGCTAAGTGGGCTTCATCTCTAAGGCTGAAGTCTATATTAGGTTGATGACGGTACATGCGTCTGCATCGCTTGTTATCCTTGCGATACGTATGTCTTCTGCCTTCAGGAGATCTCCTTGCTGTCAATTCAGCCGCAAACATCTCTCAAATCTACAAGCCGCCCCCGCTATATCTACATCCTTCCCTTACTTATTAGCACTTGAACGGCGTCGGTCCTGGGATGACGTATGTTGTCGGAGTAGGCCAGTAAAGTTGGAACTTGATTCCCGGGTCAGTCCCTTTGTACGCGCCTGGAAAGTTAACGGTGGGTGGGTTGGCACTCCCGCCACCGGTGATGTTGAGCTGAGCGCACTCCTGTGATGGCGTCAGCAAGTGAAATTTAAGTTCTATAGTGAGATCGCTTCAACATACCATATACAACTGGGCGCCGGGATAGTTGGCTGCACCGTGCAAGGCGATGATCTCAGCTCTCAGGAGGTATCTAATATTTGTGTTAGTTGATCCGAGACAGGACGGCCAACTGACTTACTGTCCACTCTGGATGCAGGAAGGCAAGATGAAATCCACTTTGCCCTTATTGTTGTAGAGCCTGGTGACTGCCCATTGACCATTGCTATCCATCCCATCTTCATAGATCTTGAACCCTAATCCAATATTAGAGACCCGTGCGAGACCGCAAATTTGGCCTTACTCACATTTCAAGCCAGTGACGGTAGTCGTGAGGGCATTGTCCACCTTTGCCAGATACACCATGACGGGGCCGAGATGGCCTTTATCGATGGGATCTGAGCTGTCAGTCGCCTGGTCGCTGTCTAAAGTGTGATGCCATTCCGCCGTAAGTTTATCCCCAGCTTTGACCTGGAGAGGACGAAGAGTCAGTGGGAGGTCACGACCGCACAGCACTGTACCGCACAGATCACTTACGTTGATGACGTCCTTGGGGAGCGGGGTTCTCAAAGGATTCGGGCTAAAAGCGCGTTAATATAACGTTGATAACGGACTCGTGATTACTCACCCTCCATTGCAAATAACATCGTTGGATGTCACATCAGTAATCGGCCTAGATTTCACATGTCAATATCGCCTCGCATTTGACGATGTTAGGGAGGAGTACCCGTCGTAAGTCTAATACGAAATTAGTAATGTGGCAAGCCAAAGTAGAGTGGCTAACACTACCGGAACTCGGATACCCTTGGTGTGGCCTTGAGCAACGCCATTAATCCAAAGCTGAGTGAAGATTGTATGGGCAGAGGCGCTTACAAGAAGCGAGCACGTGACAAGGAGGTTCTTCATCATGAAAGGTGCAGTTCTGATGTCTCTCTATGATTTCTACAACTGATGGCAGGCGGCGCTATAAGAAACACCATTTCGAGTACCCATTTAGGAAATTACTTGGTTGGGAACGGAGCAATGCGGAGCATGATAGAAAATTCTATGGGGAGCAACAGTCCATTTTAACTGGGTGATGGTGGGCATTCGATCGATTCAGATTAAGACGAGAGAAATAGCAATATATGAATGTGGCGGGCGTAAGGGCCACGTGCTCGGCTGGTACCTTGATTAAAGTATGGGGAATATGACGGCGCCAACCGGCAAAAGTCATGCAAGAAACCTTGACAGCGGGTTTTGAAAGCTCGAAGAAACGCTAATGCAGACAATCAAAAATCAACAGAACGGACCGAGGAGAAGGGAAAAGTGACTCCAGGGCACAGAGGCGAGGAAAAAAAAAAATCGAAGGGGCGCAATCATTTCATCCTGCTGAAATATGAAGGTGAGCTTAGTGAGCGCCTGCGTAGATATCTCATTTATCAGACGTCTAGGGTGTTTCAAACCCAAGCAAATCCATTGGCGGAATATCCTAGATTCATTTGTCAAAACAGGGAGACGGATGGTACGGTCACCTGGAGGCAAAACGTGGGATCTAGTTAGTGTTGACTAGGTAAAATAGGTGAGGTCGGGAATAAGGTGTTCGGAGAGGTGTTCGAGAAGCAAAGAAGATGTGAAAGAAACTGGGTGTTGAGCCGGAACGAATGATGAGGTTCCCCTAAGGCCTATCCTAGAGTTCAAATTAGGTTATTTAAGCGAGAGTCTGGGGAAAGGAAACAGTTTGGTGTGGCTTGGCGACATGGAGTTCCGGCATTCATAACCCTACGTCCCGTCCTTCATCAATATGCATCAATTTAAACGCCTCATCTTGATATATTCAAATATATTAATATCACGGTCCAGGTTCCGGTCCGAACGCCTTCGTCACAATTGACTGGACGGTGATGCCCTTGTCCTCCGGCCATGCAGGACCTTTCTTTGGAGAAGGATTCCGGGGTGCTTAATCTCACAGCATATGTGTACCTGGTACCGGGTGTATAGCTACCAGATGGGGGTAATGCCACGCATTTTACTTGCTTCCCCTGGTCTTCCCTCCCCACACTCATCCGCGGATTCTATAATACTCAGGATAAAATGGTATATATATAATAGCCCTTGGCCGCAAGCATGGGAAGGGCAGTGGGCGCTTTCATTCCTTCTCTTTCCCTTCCTGCCTATTCGTCTCTCCCTGGGGTCTATAACGGACTTTGAAAATGAAGGGCTCTTCCTTCTTCAAAGCGGCCTCGCTGCTGTCTTCTTTGGTAGCACCTCTCGTCAATGCTCAAGCTGTTACCGACATCTACACTGATGCCGCAACTGGCATTCAGTTCGAGCGGTTTACTATCGATGAGTCCCAGACGAAGGGCGGCTTCCAGTGGGGATATGCGCTACCAGGAACTGCCAGTGGTTCCAATGACGAATATATTGGCCTTCTTGTAAGAATCAGTCCCTTGTTTTATAATTCTCAAAGCCTCTAAACTAATGGTTCTCTCAGGTCGGTTCACTCCAAACTGGCGCCAAGGGATGGGCTGGTATAAGTCATGCTGGTGGTATGCCAAACTCTCTCCTCCTTATGGGATGGGTGGATGGATCAAACGTGAAGACTCAATTCGTATGGGCCGGGTAAGTGTGTCAGCGCGCTCGCATGAGATCAGCGCTAACAATTCCAAGTGGTTATGTGGCTCCGGAGCCCTACAAGGGAAATGCCACCCTCACGCAAATCTCACACACCATCAATGCGACCCATTTCAGCTTGATTTACCGATGCCAATGGTGCTGGGCATGGGATCAGAATGGTGCTGACGGCTCGCAACTTCCAACCGGCGAAGTCCAGGTCATTGGGTGGGCGCAACATCTTGACGTCCCCTCAAACCCGATTGTATTCCACAACAACGGTCAATCTCAATTTGGTGCGCCAGTAGCAGCCGCAAGGAATGCCAAGTATACCGACTGGGTCAAGAAGGCTGGCTCGCCGTCAGCGACTCCCACTGGTACCCCCGTAGTTACCCCTACTGCTACCCCCACCCCTACCGGCCCAGTTGCTTGCTCAGGGACAGCGGCACCCAGTGGCACCTACGACTACATAATTGTTGGTGCTGGAGCTGGTGGTATTCCCATTGCTGACAAGCTCTCCGAGTCTGGAAAGAGTGTGCTCTTGATTGAAAAGGGCCCGCCATCCTCTGGCCGCTGGGGTGGAACCATGAAGCCTGCCTGGCTCGAGGGCACCAACCTCACCCGATTCGACGTCCCGGGTCTTTGCAACCAGATCTGGCACGATTCTGCCGGCATTGCTTGCACAGACACGGATCAGATGGCTGGATGCGTCCTCGGAGGAGGTACTGCTGTCAACGCTGCGCTCTGGTGGAAGCCAAACCCTGTCGACTGGGACTACAACTTCCCCTCCGGATGGAAGTCTGCCGACGTCTCCAAGGCCATTGACAACGTTTTCAAGCGTATCCCGGGAACTGACCATCCTTCCGTGGATGGCAAGCTTTACAAGCAGGAGGGCTTCAACGTCCTCGCGACTGCTTTGTCTGCTGGAGGTTACAAGGAGATTGTCGCCAACAACAACCCATCCCAGAAGGACAAGGTTTTCGCCCATACTCCTTATATGTATGAGCACGGTGAGCGTGGCGGTCCCATGTCCACCTACCTTGTCACTGCGAGCGCCCGCAAGAACTTCAAGCTCTGGATGAACACTGGTGTCCGTAGGGTCATCCGAAAGGGCTCCCAGGTCACTGGTGTCGAACTCGAGGGCGGTGCTGGAGGCTACTGCGGCACCGTCAATCTCAATGCAGGAGGCCGTGTCATTCTCTCTGCCGGCACCTTCGGCTCCGCCAAGCTCCTCTTCCGCAGCGGTATCGGCCCAACTGCCCAACTCAACGTCGTCAAAGGCAGCGTCCAAGACGGAGCCACTATGATCAGCCAAGATCAGTGGATCAATCTGCCCGTCGGCCAGAATCTCAACGACCATGTCAACACCGATCTCGTCATTCAGCACCCCAACATATCCTTCTACGACTTCTACGCCGCGTGGGACGCCCCACCCACCGCGGACAAGGACGCTTACCTCAACAAGCGCTCTGGCATTCTCGCTCAGTCTGCTCCCAACATCGGCCCTATGTACTGGGAAGTCGTCAAGGGCACCGACGGCATTGAGCGCTCTATGCAATACACATCCCGTGTCGAAGGCCCCCGTGACGGCGACATTCACTCCATGACCATGTCGCAGTATCTGGGCCGCGGCTCCACGTCCCGCGGTGTCGCCGCCATCAACGGTGGTCTCAGCATGTACGTTTCCAAGGCGCCGTATCTCTCTGACAAGGCCGACCTTGAAGCGGTCATCACCTCCATCGAGAACATCCAGAAGATCATTGCCAAGGTGCCCGAGATCACGTGGCAGGTTCCTGCGGCCAATGTCACTGCTCGCGAATACGTAAACTCCCTTCCTCTCACCCCCGCTGCGCGCCGCTCTAACCACTGGATCGGAACTGCGAAGATGGGCACGGATAGCGGATTGACTGGTGGAACCTCCGTTGTCGATACGAATACTAAGGTCTATGGCACCGACAATCTCCACGTTGTTGATGCTTCGATCTTTCCGGGTCATATTACGACGAATCCGTCGTCTTATATTGTTGTGGCTGCTGAACAGGCTGCGATGAAGATCTTGGCCCTCGGCTCTGCCACTCCTCCTACCACTACTAAGCCAGGTGCTACTCCTTCCGCTACGGCTGTTGCTGCTGTAAGTTGACCTCTTATAACCCTCTCACAACGGCACATATGAATGGATACTGACTTCATGATATAGTATCTTCAATGCGGTGGTAATGGCTACACCGGGCTTAAGAATTGCGTGTCTGGATACACTTGCAAGGCCTGGAATGATTACTACAGCCAGTGTGTTCCTAAATAAGCGTAAAGTGCCAGGTGTGGCATAGCGCTTGAGTTTAGCATAAGGAGGTTGCATTCGTTACGCGAAATCATATAAGATATTTTTTTGTATATATTCAATTCGACAACCGTTTCCTTATGACAAGTGAAGCTATTGCCATTCTTGGTTCTCTATGACACTTATTCCCATTCTAATAGACACCTAAACGGATGCTTCGTGCTTTTAACTGTAAGACAGCTTATAATATAATGAAAGAGGTGAGTTGACATTCTTCTCTCATTAATAGAATAATAGTCCCTCTCCCTTTCCGAAGCCCACAATTTTTCAAATTTAAGGCAAAAGCCTAGCATGACTATTTATGAATTAAAACGAAATAGTGTTTTATCTCTTTGTCTTTAAAAAAGAAAATTCACCTTCCCTCACACAACCGTTCATAGCTAAGAGCTTTGTTTTCCTTCACTCTTTTCAGGTAACGTATTTCACAAGCGAGCGGTCCACTAGTACCAAGACTTTATTAACTTCAAACTATTGGTATCCGGCAGAAGTTTTGTACACAGCAGAGGTAAGGGGTGTTTGCAGAAATGGCAAGAATTATCTAAAATTCTAGATGTAGACGCTCATTGAAATTTCCTTACAAATCGACGACAAGTATTCAACCTAACACATACTGCCTATTTGATGGATCTTTATTAAGCGTCGGAGTTAAATATTCCCAAGTATCACATGAGGTGTATATAGTCTCTTTCCATCTTCTGTATTGGTGTAATAATCGACACGAAGTATCTGTAAGCAGCATAAGGTTAAAACTGGGTAGTCAACGGATTGTATTGGGGTAGTCAACGGATTGTATTGGGGTAGTCAACGGATTGTATTGTGATAGTAATCATATTGTGCTTGACCGTGAGGTCTAATGAACTATTGAGTATAAATACATGTATTGGGTACCAAGTGGGCAGTAAGTTGCTCCGACCTATGCGGTCTCGGCTTACATATGGTAGGTGATTATATTATGGCCATGCACCCTAAGGGTATGGGCCGTTACTATGTGCTGGCCGATACATCTTACTATACTACACTTTCTATAGTCTAGAAGCCAACTATGAGGGCCGCTTATCTATTGACTAACTCTATGCCCAAGAAAAGAAATAAAAGATAGAAAGGAAGTGAAAGATAGGAATAATTATACCACTGTGAGTGAATGTTAGGGAGAAAGGGGGAGCCTAGAGAGAGTTGCAATACCTCGTGTCCGCAGAACAGTTCCAGAGTTGTGCGCATCTTAAGCGGCGACGCACTTGCGGAAGCACGTTGTGCATGGCTTACATATATACCTGAGCAGGGAACCAAGGGTCATGTGACCTTCAGGCTAACAGGTATTATGGTTTTCGCGCGAATCCGGGCATCATGCGCATGGACACAGTATCGTACCCAACTGCTAAAGGAAGGGTGCTGTCGGAGGTAGCCTTCTAGTTCTACTCCAGTATCTAGAGTGATCTCAGCATGTAACGTGTTTTGTATGCAGAGGCCTGCCAACGCATGTCTTGACATTGCACACGAAATAGATAGATTCACTCTCTCAAAAAGAATACAATCATCTTTTTATCAATCGTTTGCTTGTCAACTGCCTAGTCCAACGATACACCATACGCCGTGATGAGCCTATGTGACTTAATTACCAAAAGGCAGCTCTGGAAGCTCACTGGCGCGTACCCCAAACTATCCTGCTAAGCAGACACATCGTCAGGCTGAGCAGAGAACACTTTCCATATACATCTCTCAGTACTGTAGCAACGCTGCCACCCTATAAAACTTACTACATACATTATTCTTGGTCACAGTAAGGATGGCATCTAGCAAGCAACAACTTTATTGCACCAACTACCACCTCACATGGATATGTTCTGTTGCGGACATTGAACTGCTCCCAGCCTAATTGATGCTGGATGAGGAACATGCCATACCACCATACGATACGCACTACGACAGCAACACATATATCTGTGGCATGATTAACGGCCATGCAATCATCATCCCCACCTGTCCACATGGAGAGACAGGCAACGTCAATGCCGGGCGGTTAGCAGGGCCCATGTTCAAGACCTTCCTAAGTATTAGAATAACAGAACTCGTTGGAATTGGAGGCGGGATCCTTCGTTCAATCACCTCTGAGGACCCTCTCAATGACATTCACCTGGGAGATGTCGTTGTTGGGTGGCCCAGCGATGGGAAGCACGCCTGTGTCTACTATGGCCGGGGCCGATTGAAGGCCAACGGGTAGTTCGAGATAGTAGGCACAATACCAAACCCAGACTGGAGGCTTATAGACGCGCTCAGCATCCTCGCATCAGATCACGAATTGGGTCGAACTAAGTTTGATGATCAGCTTGCGCGATTGCGTAGTTATAGCAAGTTTGTCCATCCTGATCTCGAACACAATAGGCTTTTTAGGGCCGAGGAACAATTGCCACAGGCAATTCGGTCATCCAGGATGGCCAGCTAAGAGATCAGATTAGTGCGAGACGTGGGGAGGCACTCTGCATTGAGATGGAAGCAGCGGGCTTCAACGTGAACAGACCATGTCTAGTTACTTTCGGTATCTGCGACTATGCTGATACGCACAAGAACGATATATGGCGGTCTTACACAGCTGGAAATGCGGCAGCGTTTACTAGAGAGTTACTCTGTAGGATCCAACCTAATGTGATCAACGAGATGGAAGGGGTGACTGAAGGTTAGTAGTAATTTCACTTTTCAAGAGTTACGTTCTATGGAGACCTTAGCGGTATATCCATAAGACTTTCATTGAAAGTTGAAGTTAGGTACAAGCTACTGATTAAGGGCAGGCCCTTGGTTTGTTCCTTTTTCAAAACCTCAATTCTTTGTTGGTCGACAGACTGAGCTCGCTCAACTCAGCTCCCATATCTTATCGGAAGACTGTCAACGAATTTCAATACATGGCCTTGGAGGCTGTAGAAATACAGCCCTTGCTTTCCGGTGCGCTTATAACACTAGACAGCAACAACCTAACCGCGCTATCTTTTGGGTACCAGTAACTAGTCGAGAAAGCTTTTGAGCAATCATTCCGAGACATAGGGAAGCTCTTACACATCCCGGAAATCACAGATGAAAAGGTCGATGTCAAGGGGCTTGTCAAAGCAAAGCTGAGCTATGAAGGCTTTGGGCAGTGGCTGATGATTGTCGACAATGTAGAAGACGTCAGCGTCCTTTTTGACCCGCTTGAAAAGGGGGCATTATGGATCGACTGATTGACTGCCTTCCACGTAGCCGTAAAGGCTCTATTATCTTAACTACCAGGTCTCGAGAGGCTGCAACCAAGCTGGCTGAGGATAACGCTATAGCGCTGGGCAAGCTAAATAACCAAGAGGCAAAGGAGACGATGAGCAGGCATCTTTTCCAGGGACATCAGCATCAACTCGAGGATAGAAAGACTGTCTATCGGTTCGTTAACATGCTCACCTTCCTTGCTCTTGCTATCGTACAAGCAATAGCTTTTGTTAACACAAACGGAATTTCTCTGTCTGAATATATCCTTATATATAGAGAAAATGAGAAATACGCAACCGACCTTCTCAATAAAGAGTTCCAAGATCAAAGCAGATATCGAGAAACAAGAAATTCAGTAGCTACGACATGGTATATCTCATTCGAGCAGATTCGGAAACGTAATAAAGTAGCCGCCGCGCACCTATCTTTTATGGCATCTATCATCAATAGCAACATACCAGCATCGATTTTGATACCAAGCCCTTATAAGAATGTTGACAGCATATGCCTTTATCGCGGAGCTAGATACTCAGAGGCGGACAAGCAGGGCGGATGCAAAGTCCAGAAAAAACATTTAAGGTACACCCGCTAGTCCATTTAGCAATGCGAGGCTGGTTGAAAGCACATAATCAATGGGCCACCTGGGTAGAGAAGACATCATTACGACTAGTGGATATTATATCTTGCGGCGATTACAATACAAGAGAAGTATGGACAGCTTATCTGCCTCATGCTTTGCACGTCGTAGACTTACTTGAATTTATGAAGAAGTAAAAGCTAGGATTTTGCTGCTGGGCAGGATAGAAAAAGTGTGAGTAGACACTAGGACGTTACAAAGCTATGGAGTGGGCTTCTCAAGAGATACTGGCACTAATGGAGAAGATATTAGGAAAGGAGCATCTTGAGACGCTGATGAGCATGCACAACCTTGCACTCGCACTGAGAAGTCAGAGGAAGTACGCAGAGGTGGAAAGATGCATCAAGAGACACTGGCACTAAAAGAAAAGGTGTTAGGAAAGGAGCATCCCTCTACACTGACAGGCATGATCGAGGTAGCAGTAGCACTGAGCAATCAGGGGAAGTACGCAGAGGCGGAGAAGATGCATCGAGAGGCTCTGAAACTGTCACACGGGAACCGCGTACCAATAGCATTTAGCCTCAGCCTTACCTGCGCCACGACTTAGTCATATATAAACTCCTCTCAGTACAGAGATAACTCGGTAGAATTCAATCTTGTATTCACCTCACAAGTTCAAAGTGCAGTTATCACACGGCTATATCTTTCCCCCTTAACAGAAACTAAGAGAAAAGATGTTAGTAAAGGAAAATCCAGAGACAGTGATGTTGAGTTATAGGCTGCTGGGTGAGAGAAAGAGAGTGAGAGTGCAGCATAAGAGGATTGGCCAGTAGAGTGGAGATGGTATAGCCAAAAGGAGTATATGGTTGACGTAAGACAAGAAGTAGGGAAGTATATAGAAGGTTCTAGGACGTAACAGGTGACAAGCATGAACAGCTTGGGACTGGCACTGAGCAACCAGGGGGAGTATGCAGAGGCAGAGAAGATGTATCGAGAGACGCTGGCGCTAAGAGAGAATGTTTTGGGGCCAGAGCACATATCCACACTTGACACAATCAACAACATAGGCGCTCTTTACGCTCACCAGGAAAAGCTGAAGAAGGCGGAGAAGATGTACTGTTGGAATGGCAATCTCGCTATGCTAGAATCTTCTAGCAGGTTTGCCAAACTACATGACGACAACATTACTATATGTTTTCACTCCTTCCCTCAGTCCTGTAATCACATGATCTCATGTATATTATGTCACTCCTTTGAGGATATCCCAATCAGTCAATTCATTCTTAAAGCAATATTTATGAGCACTTCCATTCTACAAAACACAACCTCCATTATATGCACTATTCAAGGCCGAGCTCTGCATTTTATTTGTGAAAGATGTCAGACAACGTAGCACAAGATTTGAATTTTCAAAGAGGATTCTGCCTACGTGACTGTACTTCTTCCTGTATGATATAAGCGATGACTGGTGATCGACAAGCAAGTACCGCGGACCTCACTGCACGGCCGTGGCATTGTTTATTCGCAAGATTTTGGCCTGGCAGAGGAAGTAGTAGAATGTCTGTCTTGGCTGTTGACTTCTTCAGCTTGTTGATAATGCCACAGACAAGTGTCGTTTTGCCCTTGCTGGAATTACCCTTAATCTATAACAGTTGGCATTGCGGGTCATCCCAGATGGGTGAGGTGCATATCTGGATACATTTGTCCAGTGTGTCAATCTCATCCATGAGCCGTTTGAACGCCCTCACTGCTCCTTTATCATAGAGAGGGGTGTATGTAGACGTCGAAAATCCCCAGCAACGAGTACGTTCTATCCTCTTCAAGCATAGTTTGGCGGCATTCTACCCACGACACCTGCTCGTTGACATTGAATGGGAATAAAGAGGCTCCTTGAATTGCCGGCTGAGAGATACCCATGGTTCCGTGGATTTCTTGTGTTAGCAATCTTAAGTCCCAAGTCGGTTGCATTGCTAGGTGAAGAACTCGACTAAATAAGGGAGAAGAAGCACTTGGAGCGCCCAGCCCCAGGTAAACCGTTTGCTTCTATAGAATTCTGATTCTCATGCCCTTGGATCGAACTCCTCATAGCATTAGAGAGTGGCTATGAACATCTGATAAGTGAATTTAGCATTTGTTAGTAGTGGGCATCAGGCACTACTCCCGTGATACCATGTGAAAGGATTTTAGCATTCACATATGCTTACAAAGTCTTGGCGTATTCACTCATACATAGTTCGTCGGTAGACCTCACCCAATCAGCATCAATACACAACTTGCATGTGCATTGTTTGATTGCATCGAGTCACAACGATACCAGTGAAACATGGATTTAACAGCACACAAGAGTTCAGTGTAGTGTACCTTGTTGATACAATAAGTAATTAGTAATTATATTGTGCTTGACCATGAAGTCTAATGAACTGTTAAGTATAAATACATGTATTGTGTACCAAGTGGGCAGTAAGTAGCTCCGATTATATACCGTCCCAGGTTACAATATCTCTTTCATCCCTTTCCAGATGAAACTTGCTCCGCTCCTTGCCTGTGCTTAATGCAGTAAACCGAGTGCGCAATTCCTAGAGATTCAGCAGTCGTTGGGGGCACGAGCAAAATCACTACACTGAGTGCAGAATGCAATAATATACAGCGAGTACAGTTTCAAGAAAACAAGAATCAGATAAAGTATAAGACGCACAAAAGACTTTATAGACAATATGAGTGGTCTCTAGTAACTGTATTCCAACTATCTAGTCCAGATGCTATCTACAATCAAGATGAGGAGAAAAGAGAGTATTTCAGCGCTGAGTTAATGCTGAAGGAGTTTTGTAGGCACCTGCCAACTGGTTCGTGCATAAAAGTTGGCCGCGGCCCTTGGTATTGAGGCATAGCTTGTTACAGTCAACCATCCGGTCAGATTCTGCAAGCAATGCTTTTTAAGGAGTTCCAGTCCTGTAATCTGCTGCGAATGCGGCAGTACTGAACAGCTGCTAAGGGAGGGTTGCCTAGTTCAATGATACGCCGTGATCGTATGTGGCATACCGGGAGGCAGCTCTGCCAGCTGACTGGCGCGCACCTCAATCTACCTTACTAAGCAGACATAACACTTTCCACGTTCATCTCTCAGTGTTATCATCATGAACCTCGTTCGCCTCAGAACGTTAGAATTTGCTCTCTAAGATTTAACACCAGGCCTTATACTCTTCTTGCAAGGCGGAAGTCCAACTAATGGTATAATGTTAGCCTGAATGTCACATGACTTTTGGCTTCCTGCTCATGTATATAATACCCTTCACAACCTCTGCTCAGACATACAGAACACTACACACAATCATAAATCACAATACACACTTTCAACTCATGTCATCTCTCTCTCACCAGAGGCTTACATAATCTTCGATAGATGGATCTAATATCGGGGATCTAGTAGTGATGTTAGAGGACCACCAGTTGGTTCCGGAACGCTGAGGTTGCAAGTGCCACGTCAACATGCATTTTATTTTCGTGATGGTCTATGCAGTGAAAGGAAAGAGTAAAGTTATCACTTAAGCCGAAAGTCAACCTTAAGCGCAGTACTGTTACTTAGCATGCAGTGAATCAACCCTTGACAACGGGGGCGTTACAGCTAATGGTTGATGATGGAAGTATGGTTTGTATATAATTGCTCGTAGCACAACAGTCCGTGAAGGTCTGCCGTAGGAAGAACAGCCGACCCTGTTGAAGCCAGTCTTCAATGCCCCCAATCTTTCAGGCAGCTGAGCCACCCTCAGTTCAGTCTCGTTAAAGCGAATATGAACCGCGCTCTTTGAGAGCAACTTTACAGCCTAGCGAGATATCAGTACAACACATTTCTGTAATACTCCTTTGAACTGGTCGCTTTGCTCCTTCGAACTGGCCGTTTTGCTGAGCTACCTTCCCCCTCCCTCCAGCTATGCCAGAAAACGATCTCCGCCTTCTCGCCCTCGATGGCGGCGGCGTCCGCGATTTGTTGACACTGCAGATCTTAAAGCAGCTGATGGACACTATCAACCCCAAATCGTCGCCGAAGCCTTGCGACTACTTCGACATGATCGGAGGCACCAGCACTGGTGGGTCAGTATTAGTTACTCTCAATAACTATGGGGTTAAGAATGAAGCGCAGGCTTATAGCTATTATGCTCGGTCGGTTGTATATGACGGTTGACGAGTGCATTGACGCATATATCTCGCTATCAGACAGGGTCTTCCAGAAGCAGAGACACCGTATGACAATCAAGGGCCAAGTGCAAGGACGATTTGATTCGGATGAGCTAGAGCGCGCAATCAAAGAAATTGTGGTAAGGCAAGGTGAAAGAGAAGATGCACTCTTGAAGGATGCGCAAGATGCAAAGGGCAAAGTGTGAACAGCGGTCTATCTGGTGTGGGCTGTAGGAACATTAACGAGTAGAATGTAGATTCGTTTGTGCAACAAGCAGCGAGACGGGCGATACGGTGCGGCTAACCAGCTATCGCTCTCCACGTGGCCGCGAACGACTACTCCGTACTACTAAGATATGAGAAGCTGGTCGAGCGATGTCAGCAGCCTCCTTTTTTTTCGATTCCATTACCATCGGCGACTTTGGGGAGAGCTTCGTCGATGGGGCTACAGGAGCGAACAACCCAGTGTATGAGGTTTGGAATGAGGCTCAAGATATCTGGCCATCTGGCTTGCTGGAAGACAAGGTCAAATGTTTGGTGTCGATTGGGACGGGCGTTCCATCGCTTACGCTGTTCAAGGATGATCTCCTCAGTATTGGCCGGAGTCTACTAGCAATCGCCATAGAGACGGAGAAGACGGCGGAGCGATTCTCTCGAGACAAATCACGGCTTGACAACAGGGGACAGTACTACCGGTTTAACGTGTTGCGGGGGTTAGAAGATATCGGCTTAGAGGATTCAAAGGGCAAGAACACAATCATTGCGGCGACAGATCGCTACATTGAGTCGCATGCAGTATTCAAGCAAATAAAGGCATGCGCTGATAGTATGTCTGGCAGAGAATGTTAGTCTTCGGTCGAGTGTTGCTTTCTTTCACATGTATGTAGCTAACTAGGCTCCTTTCTAGATGTAGGAAGCTATCAAACGCAGTTTAGCCTACGAGGTGTTCCTGTGGTAAATAAGTTCATTGACCGGCCATCCGATATGGAATATCTTGAACAAGCCCTCTTTCGGCAAGGACGAAACGACCGGCAGAAGGTTTTGGTGGTCCATGGGCTTGGTGGAATAGGGAAGACGCAGCTTGCAGTCGAGTTTACAAGGCAGCATCACCGGAAATTCAGTTCGGTGTTCTGGCTCGATGGCAGAACCGAAGACAGTCTCAAGCGGAGTATTGAAACCTGTGCGAGTAGAATTCCAGAAGGCCAAATTGCGGAGAGCAGCAGAGCCTATTCCACTACAAGTACTGGAGACATCAATGTCGTCATTACTGATATGATGGGCTGGCTAAGCCATCCAGACAAGAGAGATTGGCTTATCGTCTTCGATAACGTTGGCAGAGAGAGAGGAGTAGACAATGACGACCCCGACGCATATGATGTCCCCCGTTACATACCTGGAGGAGACTATGGATCGGTTCTGATTACGACCCGGCTCATCAGCTTAGAACAGCTCGGTACGTCGATAAAGCTACAAAAGCTTGATAAAAATCAGGTGAAGGCTATGTTTCAGAGCCAATATAAGGGCAGTTATGGTGAGATGATAACTCTATAGTGAAATTATATTATACTTGTAAGATACCAGGGCTAACCTTTTCGAAGCAGATCCGGTTAAGACTGAGGAGCTATTTAGGCTCCTTGACGGCTTACCGTTAGCAATTGCGCAGGCTAGCGCGTATCTACGAGAGAGCGGGATAAGCTTTGGAAAATATATCCAGTTTCATAATCAACAGTGGAAAAGCCTAATGGAATCTCAAGACCGACTCGGCATACCTCTACGGGATTATCCCGAACGTAGCGTGTGGACGACATGGATGATTTCGTACAAGGTTATTCAAGCGAAAAGCATGGCTACAGCTAATCTACTTCTGCTCTGGGCATGCCTTGACAATAAGGACATGTGGTATGGTCTGCTTGCAAGAGCAAGCATACAGTTCATAGATGTAGCGGATCGTTTGTCTAAATTGCTCGATAACATCGCAATGGATGGAATAGAATTTAATACGGCAATGCGACTTCTACGCAGCTATTCTCTCATCGAGGCCTTGCAGGATGTAGAAGGCTATACGACTCACTCAGCGGTGCACAGATGGGCACTTCATATACAAGATAAGCAACAGCAGATAGCTTTTTCCCAGCTTGCGATATTGACAGTAGGGTGGGCAGTGCCAATGACTTCCGAGAAAGAGTCTGCAACAATACAACGCCGGCTCCTAGAGCACGCACAACAGTGCTACCCGTGGGCGATGAAGTATGTACTTCGAAGTACAGCTAGAGCCTAAGGCTAATATAAACAGATCGGAAATTGAGCTAAACGATACTATACTAGATGCAATCGTCCTACTTGGTATACTCAACTACGACCAGAGCAAGCTGAACAAGGCAGAGAAGATGTACCAGCGAGCCCTAGAAGGAAAGGAGAAGGCACTTGGACGGGACCACATATCGACACTCAATACGGTCAATAACATAGGGAATCTCTATAGATCTCAGGGCAAGCTGGATGAGGCAGAGAAGATATACCAGCGAGCGCTAGAAGGAAATGGGAAGACACTTGGACAGGACCACACATCGACACTCAATACGGTCCACAACTTGGGCAATCTCTATGTAGACCAGGACAAGCTGAACAAGTCAGAGAAGACGTACCAGCGAGTGCTGGAAGGATACGAGAAGGCACTTGGACGGGACCACATATCGATACTCAATACGGTCAATAACCTAGGCAATCTCTATAGATCTCAGGGCAAGCTGGATGAGGCAGAGAAGATATACCAGTGAGCCCTAGAAGGAAAGGGGAAGCGAACCGAGCCGGAAAAAAGCAACGTCCAAAGCATTGTGTTAGTTTCTAGAAGGCATAGATTTCTTAAAAAATTCGGCCTAAAGTAAGGGAGAACTATTGCACTCTTTCACTATCAAAATGTTCTTAGCTTGTCAATGATTTGTTAAGCACTTCACTCTTTGTAATGGCGCTGCACGATCACTAGGTTAGATAACTGCCAGCGGAACTGGGACGGCTATCGTCCACCACATGTGGATTACGCAGATTATGCGATCACATCTATGCCAGTAGCGTAACGTTTTCCTCGCACCTCATCACATCAGCGCGTCTTCCATATTTACTACTCTCCTTATCCTAAAGTACTCATATATAGTTGCATTCTCTCTCCACAGAAGACTCTTTTCTTTGTCCACTCTCTTCTTTGTCCACTCTTTTCTTTGTCCACTCTTTTCTTTATCCACTCTTTCCTTTGTCCACTCTTTCCTTTGTCCACTAGCCGCGCGACAAGAACGCCGTTCCGGCTCCGCCGACTTTCAAACATTCGCTCATCACTACTAATGGGGCTCTTTATTTTTATAGTCCTCATGGATGGCTTAGTAGTTGATATGTCTCAAATCAACGAGTATAAGCTTCCTAAGTGTCATCTGGCTCTTTCGCATTTCTCTTTCGAGTTAAGGGCCTTAGCCCTCCTTTCCAGTGGCTCAGTAATAGGTAATAAACATAAATACTCTTGCTCCTCTTGCCCCCTGCATCTATCGTCGCCCTAACCATCTCCTTCCTCACTTCCTTCCCTTTCACTCTTTCCCCAACTCATCCATCCCCTCCTAACCAAAAAAAAAGTAATACGCCTCACCCATCTCAATATCAATAATTCCCAGTTCCAGGGCCTCACCCAACTCACAGCTCTAACATTTTATCGCCAAATTAAAACAAAAACATACAACAGCCCGGGTTCTCACTTGGTCACCCTCCGCAATACTAACGGGCCGGTTAAGAGCTTGAGTACGGCTGATCAGACGGGAAGCCCTATTTTCTACTACCTTTGGTCGTATGTGCTAAATTTTGTAGGAGTACGAGCTATGGAATTGTTATTCAGATGTGATGGGAGTAAGAGTGGTAAGAAGAACAACCCCCTGCCTGAAGAAACCCAAGCCTCATCACAAGCACAAGAAGCTTACCTTCTCCTTCTCTGACTATTATGCGCAGATAAGTGCCAGGGACTTGTTAATACAACTGAAACCAACCTTGTTTCGATATCGTTCAGCTTTTGGGGATGTGCCCGTGGGTCCGTGTTGGGCGACAGGGTAAGTCCGAAAGTCGGAGAATTGGAACTAGTATGCTGAAGGTGGAGCTTGGGATTCCTGTTGCTGTTATCGTAGGAAATGGATTGACTATATAACGTCGAGACGATGACAGCGGAAGTTCATGATGACGCAGATGGTAGTATAGACAAAGATCCATTGAGAAAGGACATAGAACCAGTAACGGCGAAAGAAATTAAGGTATAGTACATGAATTACCCAGCGGAGGGAATTGCTTTGTACTTGCACTCATAATGTCTACGAAGGGGAACTAAACGATACAGTAACGGGCGTCTCAAATATAGTAGTCTACCCGCTAAACAACATCAATCCAACGAGACTCAAGTAATCGGCCCTCAAATATCATTAAAGCCTTCAGCTTTGCTACTTTTCTTATTACCGTCACTGTTCAGCATGTCCAGGCTGATTTCGTCCGTATCTCGATGCTGATGAGCTGGCGTGCTGGACATGGCTGAATTATATTGTCAAGAATTTACTAGACTACACGTCCTAGGAAACAGCAGAGATGTCAACAGTCAATCTACTCAGTCTGGAGTCATGATTTATAGCAATCAGTCAGTCCGTCCGAAAGCCTCAGACTGACTACACTGACTGGATATCAGACTGGTTTATTTCAGTATAGTCGGTAGTGAGGATTTCACGATAGTTTCATGGTGTTAAGGTCGGGGAACCTGAGGTCAATTGTCTAACTAGGCAAATGTACCGATATTGGGAGGCTTTCCAAGTCATTTCATACACATTATATAGATTACAATCTCCTCTCATTTCAATTATGCAAAGTGGAAACAGAATACCAAGAAACTACAGAACGCCTGGTATGCCATGGTACAAACACGACGGTCGCAATAGTGTACACTCCATACAGAAGTCTTACAAGAAAGAGGAAAACAAATCATCATGTCGTTTCGTTCATAAGGCCCAATCTGCGGTATGGGAAAAAGAGAGACAGAGAAATGAAAGCTCCTCCTCAACTGGAGAAGGACAAAAAGAAATCTACAAGAAAAGAAGAGCCGGTAAAGATACTTTTCCCGCATAGCATCCTCGCTACGCGATACCCACTCTCAGTGCAATCTTCATCTCAACCTCATCCTCATCGCTCGCCCTTACGAAGCCTCTCCTATGTCCTGCAGCGTCATCGAAAAGGCCCTTCCCACCACTCGGCGTCCCATTCTCTCACCTCCCATCCTTCCCGTGCCCCCCACCGGCGCACTCAACCCTCTCCTCCTCCCACTCACCAGGTTTCCTCTGCCCCCCTAAGACAGCGGCCACCGCCCCTTCAAACCCTCAATCCACCTCCCGTAAAGTACATCTGCTAGCATCCCTTGATGCTCCATTCCCCTCTCGACCGGCTGCCCCGGTAAATTCCTCCCTTCAACCCCATCCTTCCACTCAAATTTCTCTCCGCCTATTCCTCCACCCGTAGGGCCTCCCGTCGGCCCAACCAAAGCGCTCTGCCTCCTTCTATGACTCTTCAAATGCGGATTATTCTGCGCCAGCACAAGTCTCGGTCCCGCTTTCTGCGGACTCACACCAGAGCTGGTAATTGGTCTTTCGCTGTAGTCTGGCGTCGAAATTCCCGACCCCTTCGGTTCGAGACCGGGTGGGGTTTGGATGGATGTGGGGCCGGGCATTGCGCTGTTGGAGCGCATGCGCGTAGTTCCCGTCCCGTTGAACGTCGTACCGGACAAGTTGGATTGGACGGAGGCGCGGGGGTCGGGTTTTATCTCAGGTTTTACAGGGGTTGCGGCGGGGGAGATGGTGATGTTGAGGGCGGAGGAGAGTTTGGGATCGGATTGGAGTCTGTCTACCATGGCCTTCAGCAGCAGGAATTCGCCTTGGGGGTCGATTTGATCGAGGTGTGACCATGCTTGGTGGACGCGAGCCATGGCTTCCCGCTGTGGCTGGTTGCCGGATTGTGCGTAGGCTTCTTGGAAGACTGGGTCCAGGACTTTGCTGTAGGCTCGACGACCGTAGAGAGCCTCTTTCGTCACCGGAGTGGGGGGATAGTACTCTTCCGGGGCCATGTTCTCATTGTTAACGTTATCCAACGGATGGTTCGAAGTCGGGGGAGAGGCCAGTCGGAAAGTTGGTGCTTCAGGATTCGGGTGGAAAGAATGTGCTGGTGGATTAGAAGACAAAGCTGAACGGCGCTCCCCAGATGACAGACGCTTGAAATGGCGAACTGTAGACGGCGAATTGCCGTACGAAAGATCCACGCCCAGAGGCTGTTTTGCGCTGACCCTTCTCGCGGTTGGACTGTTTCCGGAAGGCACCCGGGAGCTGACTCTCTTTGCTGTTGGAGAAGACCCGGAAGGGACGCGGAATGCTGTTCCTGTGGAAGACTTGCGGGAGGATGAACGACGACGTGGCTCAGGAAGGGGAGAATTGCTTACGGCTCCTAGGGGACCATCGTCGAGATCTAGGCGCTGCATCATTTGCGCACAAGCAGCAGCTGCATCGCCTGAAGGAATGCGCGCCGTCTTGCGGCGTTTTGAGGTGTGGTGTTCTTGCAGGATAAGAGTGGACGCCTTGACCGTGTCAAAGATCCACTCGTCTTGCTCCAAAACAGGGGATATATCAACCCTGGTTTCGTCAGTCTTCGAGCTGCATACAGATGATTCCAGAGCACGTACATAGTCTCCTCGTAGTACTTTGGATGGGCGTTCGCTTCTTCCTGCGCGTCATACATCTGCTTCCGCTCAATGAGTTCTCGCATAGCTTCCACTTTGCCGGCTCGCTGGATGAACTTGTGTTTCAGGAGCTCCTTGGCCGTAGGCCTTCGGTCCGGGTCCTTGATCAGACAACATGCAACGAAGTCCTTGAACTCTTTGCTCCACTGGTTTCCTTCCAATCGTGGAGCCGGGTTCTTAGGAATCAGGAACAAGACTTTCATCGGATGTGTCCCGGCATTGGGTGGCTCCCCGTTGGCCAACTCCATTGCGGTGATGCCGAGGGACCATATATCGGCTTTGAAATCGTAACCTGCCTCTTGTATGACCTCGGGTGCCATCCAGAAGGGCGTACCGACGAATGTCAAGCGCTGAGACTTGATGTTGGTCAATTGCGCAGCCACTCCAAAATCAGCAATTTTAACCTTGCCTGAATCGGATAATAGAGTATTGGCTGCCTTGATATCTCGGTGTATCTTTCCCGTCTGGTGGAGGTAGTCCAATCCTTTGAGCAGTTCCCGGCAGACAATGGCAATATGCGCCTCACTGAAGGGTCCGGGTTTAATCTGGAGTTGTCAGCTTGATGACTTTTGCCGGGGACCAACATGACGTACCAAGTCCAAGCATGACCCTCCTCCAAGATATTCCATAACGATCCATAATTTGACGCCCTTGACGAAACTTGCTTTGTATTGGGTGACATAGGGGCTGTCGCAGGTACTTAGCAGAGATATCTCTTGCTGGATCTCTTGTAGTTCGTCGCAGGTGCCTTCGAGGTCGATCTAAGTTTGATGTCAGGATGGACTCGGCGACTTGGGGGAGGGGGGGGGGGGGGGGCGTTTGTGTGTGGAGGAGTACATACATGCTTGATGGCAACGAGGTCTCCGGTCGACCTCTCAATAGCCTTGTAGACTACTCCAAAGCTACCGCCTGTAAAATACAATTGTTAACTTCTCAATCTCAAGAAATAAGGGTAGATAAGACATACTGCCCAGTTCTTCCAAAACTTGGTAGTTGTCGGCCATGGAGGCCATTGTTTGATAAGGATGTTATTCCAAGAACAACAGGCCCGTCGAAAATATGGAACGGGCGAAAAGGCAGGTCGGGAGCGGACCACCGTTTTCTTTGAAGTAGCAATGACAGGTAAAATGTTAGGGCTTGAGGAGCAAGCAACTGGGTGCAACAATAAAATTGTTGCGCTGAAGGGATTGTACGCGCATGAGCATGAAGCTTTGGCGATGGTCGGACCCCTCTCGTAGCCATGACAACCGGGAGAGCTGCAGTAAACACCCCAATTTCCTTGAGCTGAGTCAATCACCATGACAATAATCTAATTCCATATAGTTACGTTTCAATTGTTTCGAAGCATTATAGATTCAATTGTTTTTGGAATGGAAATGATACATGCATGGAGATGTGGTTTCTGAGAAGAGGCAGTGCGTGTTAAGACTCTAGTACCTGCATTGGCGGCGCATTCTTCACTCACAGCGCCTCTTTGCTGGCATGCAGGGCAACAACCCGCAGTCCCGTTTCTACTGATGCTTAATATACATTTCATTCCGTTCATTGGTTATTGGCACTTTTCTCCTGTGTGGGGTAAAACCGAATGTGTTCCCCTCTTCCAACAATACCCCTCGCATTGACCAATGAGCATGCAGCGGTGCTCTTTGATATATCTTACATTCCACTCCACAGTTCATGAACGAGAAGCTGAATGCAACAGGGTCGGGGGCTCGTTCTTGACCCCAGATTCATGCCTTTCTTAGCCTTCACCATAAAGAAACTTGATGTCATAGATACAGATTCCATTATGGGGTAGACTAAAAATTGGTCTGGCCAGGGTAGGCTGTTCATTCATTTCCCCAGAAACAACAAGGACTTCCCATTATAAACATAGTAAAACATGTTTCCACTATCAAGTCCCCACATCATGAGAAATTTGATCGTGAAATGTGCTTATCAACCACTCTCGGGGACTTGATGGAGAGAGTGGATGGAGAGCGGATAGAGAGCAGATGGGGAGTAGATGGAGAGCGGATGGAGAGTAGATGGAGAGCGGATAGAGAGTAGATGGAGAGTAGATGGAGAGCGGATAGAGAGTAGATGGAGAGTAGATGGAGAGCGGATAGAGAGTAGATGGAGAGTAGATGGAGAGTGCATGGAGAGTAGATGCAGAGCGGATGGAGAGTAGATGGAGAGTGCATGGAGAGTAAATAGAGAGTGCATGGAGAGTAGATAGAGAGTGCATGGAGAGTGGATGTGACTACGATACGCTCTCTGGTTTGGGTATACATTCACCAGAGTGAGAAGTGAATGTCCCTCACGGGACTACTGCAACAGCCACGGCTCATGGCATCATCAGCTACTGCAGGGCAAGTAATTCCGGCGTAGTAACGACTTTGTTTTGGTGTCCCTCGTGCCCCCCCCTCCGTCCACTGACTCGCACCATCACCGCGTGAACGAACAGAGAGTGCAGTCTGCCGTGTCATCGTCTGCATCTCCGTCTGCATTCCCTTTCATACACTCCTTCAATTCATCTCTCTCATTTGTCCCCCTCCCACGGGCAATGCTGCGATCAGAAATGCTGGAATGGGTTCCCATGTTGGCCCGACTCTAACGAAGCTCTGGCTCCGCTGGCTCAACGCTGGATGGGTCTGGAGGCTGCTCGGCCTGTCCGCTGCCCTCATATCCCTGCATCTCGAGATATATGGGAGCTCTCCCGCCACGACCTCGCTAATTCTCCACCGCCTCGCTCAGCGCCTCCGTCTCACCACCCTCTTCCACTCTCTAAACAAAGGTCATGATATGACCAACTTCTTCTTTGTTGGAGGAGCAGATGTCATGGACCATCCACACACCACGGTAAACCGTTCGAAAATGCTTGCTAAGAAACGCTCCATGACCCTGGACGACAAAGACCACCTGCCGCGCCAGCCACCCCCATCAGGGGCACCTCTCATTTCTCCACACCCTCTTTCGACAACTCAACGCCCTGAAGCTGTCGACTGCTCTTCAGCAACAAACACATTCGCTACCCCTTCTTCCTACAACATGCATTCTCACAACCGTTCCTTGACCCATTCCGACATCGTTACCCAGGGCAAACGCCTTTCCCTCCAATTTCCTATCCAACCAGCTGCCGGCAGCGCATCATCACCTCGAATGTCTCCCCGCTCCCGTCCACAGTCTTGGGTATCGACGCCCTTGTCTCCAGAAATGATCCCTTCACCTACCGAATCCAATTTTCTCGCCGTTATCGCAGCCCAAGAGCGTCGGGTTCTCGAACTCAAAGAAGAGCTTGTCAAGGCCGAGGAAGACCTGAAAATGCTCAAGAAACACTGGGTTTCTCAGGAAGCTGTCAGAAAACGCAACGACATGCGCAAGGTCACTCAATTGCAGCCTCTGAATACACCGTTGGCCAATTTGCCCCATAATGACGACGATGGCGACGGATCTGCATTATGGATGCAGCGGGAAATGGAGCGTCGGAAGGCTTTACTAGCCAGCACAAAAACTTCTCAGAGGAAGGTCTTCAGCGGCTCCCGGCATATGCGTACTTTGTCTTTACTATCCCCTGATAAGGCTCAGGCGCCATCATTTCCCCAGCCATCCGATACTCGCGATCTCAAAGACGACGAACCGAGACGCTCTTCCCTTTCACGGGCTTCTACCTCTTCTTCTGGGTTCTCCAGCCCCATTCCGAACAAGACCAATGACGACCGATATGACTTGGGAGGCTTGCCCAGCATCCAGCGCGACGCCATCATTCGGACTGGAAAGCAGCTGGCCACCGATTTCAAAGACGGCCTCTTCACATTCATAGAAGACATCCGGCAAGCCACCGTCGGAGACGAAGCCCTACAAGGTGCCGATGCCAATAGTTTTCAAAACGGACCAAAGCTCCAGCCGGCAAGCAGCGACAGACGCCCAACGCTGGATAGGGCTGCAGGTTCAAGCAAGCAAGGTGCGAATGACCAGTCCGATGACATAGGAAGCTCATTCTGGAAGGAGCACGGCCTGAGCGAGCCCCAACCCGCCGCAGCCAAAAAGATCGCCAAGTCCGCCCGCAACACAACACCGCCCAAAACACCCCAAAAGAGCACGCCACAGCTAGCGCAAAAGGTCGTCGACGACTTTGACGAAGAATGGGACAATTGGGACACCCCCGCCCCACCCGCGCACAGCACCAGCACCGACGGCTCCGACTACTCCGACGACGCCGGTGACACTGCCACCACCGTTTCGGGTCGCAGCAGCGCAAGGACAAGCACCAGGTACGAACCGAAGAAGCACGATAGACACGATTCCAAAGAACCGTTGCTCACAACCTCCAGCTCCGCCGGCCCCGGCCCCAGCAGCGACCGCACGTCGCAAGACTCGAAGCGCAATTCCATCCCCTGGCCTGACCTCATCAAACTCTCACCTACCAACCTCAAGCGCACGGCGAGTCACCTCATGAAGGAGTGGGAGAAGAATCTTACGCCGCCGCCAGAGTCGAGACAGTTTAATCTGGCGAGTGCGGATTATATTGGGAGGGCGGAGGATTCGTTGAACTGACGATGAATGATGCTGTACTGGAGTTGTAGAACCGTGCTGGTGACTTGGTGTGTTTTGATGACCTCATGCTATTAGACGAAAACGTGTAGATTTTGGAGAGGATGTTTGAGCTTTTTGGCGGTTACTTGAGTACAGAGCGGCAAAGAGCTTCGGCGACGATACCTTTCAAGAATGCTGGGACGGGTGTTTTCTAAGATCCAGAACTTGTTTATAAAGCCATGAATTAATGAATTCAAAATATCCTGATAAAAAATTCCACTTCATCTGACGATCTGCTCCTATCACTGTACCTGCCGGTCGAAAGGACTGTACTATAGTTCCTATATAACCAGGATAGACTGGCTCTCAGTCACCAGAAACTGTCCTTGCTATAAATCAAAAGCTGAAAGGCTGTATTCCGCTGCCTATAGCAAATCTGTACAAAAATGAAGAGCGCTGCTGCTCGCACCAAAGTCACAAAGTACGACCGGACTCTCTTCCGCCAAGCTATCTGATCCGCGAACCACCCCCGGCCCGATAACCCCCGTTCCGCGTTCCGCCTCTCCGCAAAAAAGTTAATGGTCACCTCAACCTACCAAACCATCACCTATATACCCATACACGTTCTTTTACAATGGCGTTTCCAGGCGGCATGGGCGCGCCCGGTGTTATGACCTCGGGGCAGGATGCTGGGATGAGTGAGCAGGAGAAGCAGATGGTTAAATATGTACGTCTGACTTGTCCTGAAGAAGATGGGGGATAGGGTGATGGTGATGGGTGATGGGTGATGGGTGGTTGGTGGTTGGCGTGTGTGATGAGGTACATGTATGCTGACTTTTTTTTTTTTTTTTTTTTTTCAGATGCAAGCAGGCATGGAATCGTGCGCAGGGAAAACCGTCATGGCGGGTATTATGGGTGGTGGGCTGGGTGCAATGTTTGGATTGTTTATGGCTTCTGTAAGTGCCTTCTGAACTTCGGAATGAACCATGGAGGAGCTTTTGAAGAAACATGAAGCGTTTGATTGAGCCATGGATGGATCGCTGACCATAAGGCTATAGATGCGCTACGATACTCCCATGTCACAACCCATCGTCCCACCGACACCCGCGCCCTCCTCCACGTCCGCGAAAACATCTCCCATCGCGCCCTCCACCGTAGCTTCCACCGTAAACTCCACTGCGACTTCAACAGCCTCCTCAGCCGCATCTGCAACTCTAACACATCCCCCTACCTCTGTCCCCCTAACCGACCTCCCTCTCCGCCAACAACTCCGCGCCGGCCTCCGCGACATGTACCAATCCAGTAAATCCAGCGGCAAAAACTTCGCCATCGTCGGCTCTGTCTTCAGCGGCACCGAATGCTGCATCGAAGGCCTACGAGCCAAGAACGATATCTGGAATGGTGTGTGGGGAGGTTGTATAACGGGGGGGATATTGGCGCGGAAGGCGGGGCCGCAGGCTGTGGCGGCGGGATGTGTGGGGTTTGCAGCTTTTAGTGCGGCGATTGATGGGTATATGCGGATGGAGGAGGAGGAGAGGAGTAGGCCTATTGCTTAGGTTGGGCGGCCGGTCGAGTTTTGGAGTTGGAGGTTGCAGAGGTCGGAGATGTTGGAGAGGAAGTGAGAGACAGGGGTATCTCGTTCATGTGCAGTGGGTGGGATAATTTCGTTTGACGCATTTTCCACCATAATATGGGGCAAACGAGGAAGTAGAACAGCATTGGGCGGCGTATAAGGATTCAGTTCGGTTCTGTGGAATAAGAAGGGAGATGTGCCCATACATGTACTGTACTATAGATCTATACATCTCTAAACGCAATTCACTAATCCAGCAAAATGAAGGTCAACTTGAAGCAAAGTCAGATTTAGTACAGTCGTATTTTAGGGACATTCTAAGATCAGCGTTCACAGGAATCGCTAACTAACCAAGATTACAAGTGGGGGTTGAAATTATTAGACTTATAAACTGCTAATTGTTGAAACAAGCCAGGTCCACAACCTAGGTATCTTTTTGAATCATCCTTCAACAGAAATCTTATATTTTCTATTCCCGTATCTAGTACCCAAATTATTTCGATTGACTAAACAGGAACTATCTTAATTCATCTATAGCCTAAATGATTATCTTAACGAACGCAATTCAATGTCAGGTGTATTTTCCCATATACGTACAGGATGTAATTCCCTAAAGAGTTTGAAGTTGTCCGTCTTAGTATGGATCCAGATCGTTCTTGTACACATGCCGTTCTTCGATTCTGGACCTAAACGTCGTATGACCACCTAGAACCAACCCTTTCTCCTTATGAACACGACCCTCTATTAGTTCTTTCAAGCGTAATAGCTTTAAAGGCCTACCAATAACCTCTTCTCACATATCTTCTATATATTATCTGACCAGACACCAACCTCCTACAACCCTATTCTAAGTCCTTAATACCTTCCCCCTTTTCCTTACTCCACTGTTCAGTACCACCGTTCAAATCTTGTCGACGACCAAATATTCGATGGAGACTATTACAAATTGTGGTACCTAGTCTCCAGACCGGAATGAATATCTCCATTCTCTTTCATCTTCCCCTAACCCCTTATCGCATGGGCTCCTGAAAAAGAATTTTGTGCTGTCCTCTCTCTACGTAAAATTCTATATCTTCTAAAGTCTTAACCTTTTTCGAGAAAAGAGAAACGGTCTGACTAAGGCAAGAAATTGAAATCGAGATTTAAAACCAAAAAAAAGTCCAGACGGAGAGCTCGTAAGAAACTCTATTTGGCGAAGTAGATATGGCGGAGGTTTGAAAGAAACAAAAAAGGGCTGCAGTTAACAGGAGCAAGAATTAGAAGAGCGAGGTAAAAGAACTGGAGGAGTAAAACGCCAGGAGAAATAACTGATTTCGACTCTCAATCATCTATTTGTGCCCACTGCACCCTTTTCTCTTGTTATATTTCTGGATAGGACCGAAACTTCCCCTTTCCTACAATGCTTCGAAGAGACAGACCTTTCACTAAAGCTTATAGACTCAGAATTGGATAAAGCGCTTCAGAACTGTATTAAGAGTGAAGTCAAGGTTTTAAGGGTTGGATATTCCCAGAAAACATTGTTAGAACAGAGATTAGACGACGGGTAAATTTAGGGTTAGAAAGAAACAGAATTTCGGGGAGGTGGAAATGGGGACAGTACAGGCAAGAGCAGATTTGACGGCACCATATATTCCAGTATCTGACTGGAAATAGTACGAGTCACATACTTTTAGGTATTCGGTGTTAGAATATATATCAGGTCTGAGAAAGAATAACCAGGCTGGTTAAACTTTGTTTGGTAAGGGATAGAAGGAATCGCTCCGATTAGAGAGTAGTATGTTTTTTCAGAGACTAAAACAGCAATATTCGAGACCGCAGCCGGAAACGGCAAGGAGTCGTGGAGGTATTGATTGCATTTGAAGATGATCCAGAGCAAACTGCATATGATATTCTGGTAAAGATAAATGAGGGGAGGATATAGCACAATGCATATTATTTGCACTTGCACACATACGGAGAGAAATAAAATGCAGACAAAAGCAAAGGTACTTCAACCTAAAGACAAAAGACGTAGAAAGCGGAACAAGCTTCCGTTTTGAATGTGTGGTAGGAGAGCCATATTAAATTCATGTTCGATGTGACTAAAAGAAGAATGGGGTCAAGGGTAGTGGGGCTTTGATTGGTGGGGCATTGAAGGGGTTAGGGGGCGGAGAACGCTTATTAGAGGAACCGCAAGGCTCAGAATAGCCTTATTGGAACATCATCAGAAGGAGAACAGGGACGAAGCATGTCCTAGGTGAAAAGCGGGAGTAGAAACGGAGATGATAAACGTATAAATGTCCGCAACGCATGACGACCGTGTTTGCCGAACGTAGATGGTCCGAGCCGAGTCAGTCCAGATCAATATCAGAATGGACGGGTTCAATTGAAGTACTTTCCAAGATTTCCCTTCTCAAACTGATCCAGCTCAGACGGTGTGGAGCCAGTTGTGGTATAGACGTATACAACTACGCCTCTCTGGTGAATACCTAGAATATACATCATCAGCCAGATACACGAGACATATAAAGAGGTATACTCACGCCCATGCCGCTGCTGATTATGCGCGCGCCATTTACCATTTCTAAAACAATTCGTAACTGCCCATTGCACATTCTGACGCTCTACCGAGAAAGCCAACAGAGCGAGAAAAATGGGTAGTTCCCCGGTAAGGCTGCCATAACTCTGATGGGCGGCATTGGTGGGAAACTGAGCGTGGTATATATCCGGGAGAAGCATTGCTGGCCAGCGTTGATCTGTCCGCTGAGCCGCCAAAGTGTTGTGTTCTCCGGCGTTCGTGAGAAACGATGAATAGTTCTCATGATCGAAGGTCAGTGGCATCCACACTTGGCCATGGTCATGCGGTGTCGTTGTTGTAGCATCTCCTTCCAGCACCCAGAACCCCCGGCCAATACTATAGTAAACAGAGAAGGCTTTGTAGAAGGCAGACCCTTGGGGTAGAGTACCCCCTTGGAGTGGATATATTCGCTGGCCGTCGCACCTGAAGTATACTCCAGAAGCACCGCCTGACCTGCGAACATTTGCGTTTGCATTCGTAGTGGGAATCCAGTGGTGATAGGCGTTAGCGTATGGCAATGCATCTGGAGCCTGCTGTATCTCGTCGATCCGGAATATAAATGGTGGCTTACGGGTGGGTTTCTTCAGTATCACGACTTAATCTAGAACTGCAGCAACTTACCGACATCTTTATATCCACCTCCGACCTGGAATCCTGAATCTTCGAATACTCTCGCAGGGGACCGCGATCCGTCACTTTCCAGGCAATGCCGTAATCTGCTCTCTATGGTCTGCTATCATTAAGCTCCGCCCGCCCTTTAACTGCAAAGTCATGGCATGCGGCTCTGCTCCTGCCTACCCGAAAAGGGGTGCCTTGACAACGGGTCAGGCGACCGCGTCAGTCTGTAAATTGAGAATAAACGACAACCCAAGGCAAGCCTGCAGATAAGAGACCCCTCATAGTATGGACGCGGAAAGGGTACCATCCTTGAAATGCCACCGTGCTCCACAGGTGGACCCTGGCCATCCAGTGTACTACCCCGCGGTACTATGCAGTGTATAGCACTGGCACTCTGTTCGGCGGGGCAGAAGTCTATAGGACACATAGCAGAGCATGTCCGGGATGCAACTGCAGAACGATTCCGGAGTGGTGGGGTGGGGGACTTCATGGAGTGAAAGTGTAGTAGCCCGAGTTTCGGTATGTCATGTTCCGCTCGCCGTCGAATGTGCCGCTATCGATCCTCTAAAGGATGGCAGCAGCAGTTGAGCTGTTGACGTCTTGCAGGTACTTCGAGGGATCAGCTGCCATGAAGTGAGGGAATGGGGTGACGAACGAGGTAAAGTGGCCGCCCAACCTGTCTGACGGTAACGCGATGGCTTGCATGCAAGAAGCAAGCAGCAGAACCGACCAGTAGAACTGCACATTCCGCCATACTGCATGATATGTTCAGTCAAACCAGTCCGGAAAGTGCATCATGTTCCTTCCGGTGGCCGTAACTTATCGAAACGTGAACCTGGATGTGGTAAACTAGTCCGTAGAGTGCGAATGACACGTCGGCACTAAGAGAACATATTCGTGTGTTGGAAAGAGCAAAATCGGGAGACTTCGACGAAAACTTGGAGGGGAGACCTTAGCTGCAGGAGTGAGAACGAGGAAGGAAGGGATGCAACGATGCGGCTCTTCCTAGCATAGCCCTTGAGTGGCTACAAAGAGGGGCCAGCACTCTAGTGGAAGTGCCGAAGAACTGCGGGATTGTGGTCATTTTGGTCGAAGGGGATTGGTGGTTGGTATCCTTTGCGAAAAGTGCGGGAGGCCTTGATGTAAGCACCCCTTCTCACTGTCAGAAACCCAATTCTTGTGATGGATTGACTGAAATTTTGATGTCCCAGAGACGCTGGATGAGGCCGATCATTAAGTAGAGGTTCTGAGGGAAGGATCTGCTGACTGGAAAGGAAGAATGCGGCGAAGCCGAGCGCTAAAACAAGGCAACGGGGTACATGAGCAGGTGCATACTTAGCAGTTTGCCTTCTTTCTCCTCCTCGCACAAACCAAACTCATCTTTACTGTCCTTTTGATCGGTTCATATCGCCGCTGTCCAATAAAACGGACTGACTGAGCTGCCGCGCCGGTAGGTGATGATGGTTATGGTACAGTAATCCGGCACGTCGTCCTTCTGCCACCAGTATGCCACTCAAAAAGCCTTTCCAAGACACGCGGCGTCCTAAGCCGACCTCCAGGACCAAGGACCACGCGAACCGGACAGGAGTCTAAATGAATAAACAAAACTTGACCGGAAGGTCTGATGGTCCACACAACGCCAGTTCCCCTGCCACGGAACAGCCTCATTAAATGGTCCTGATGGAGTTTCACCGGTCAGCAACCTTCGGCGCACGAATTTCTAATGCACAGTCCCCGGACTCGGTCATGAGAACAACCATTGGTCATCAGCGTTAGGCTCCGCATCATATCTCGTCAGAACCGCAATAGCCATTGAGAACGCCACCATATGAAGGACCGACCGCGGTTTCGTTGTCTCAGTGTCTTTCCTTGCCGTGTGCTATATATACAGCAAGATAAGACAACTCCATCCTCATCAAGGAGCGGCGGCCTGTCTTCAGAAAGAGGATTGAAGGGTTAGCCATTCCATAGACACGTAGACATATTATGCCTTTTGCTAGGGGGGCGTCATCGGGCATGTGCCACAGCATATCCGGGACACAGACAGAACCAGGATATTTGGAAGACCGTCAGGGACCTAACTCCAGACCATAGCCGATTGGGATATCAAAAGCTAGAATAGGACAGTCCCCTCTCTTACAGTATTACGTGCAGTCCCACTCTTTGAACAGACTATAGTACTGGACAGGATCCCGGACAAAGGAAACAATCAAAATGAGAAGGATAGTGAAAACGAAAAAGTGCACAGTAATAAGCCTCTCGAAGGTACGAGAAAACGGACATAATGTCTTACTGTACCATCTAGAACTGGGCTAACCTCTGAGACAGGAGCCCCTTACTACCCCGATATTATGACAGAGGGCAAGACCAAGATATACCCACCCTGTCATTTAACCACAATGTAGGAGAGAGCTGGATGTTTGCGTCCCTCCTGTAATGGCTAGAAATCTCGTACTGAACAGGCATAAATCTAACCTATGCCGGGAAGGATCCGCTGAGTGATCGCACAACCACGCTCTTTCAGTAAGGAGCCAAACACCATCACGTCCACATAGGCTCATGGAAGCGACATCCCGCTGAACATGCATCTACCCGAGCTTCAAACCAGGGGACATCCGTGTCCATACTAGCACGATCATAGTGGCTGCGTCTCGGTTGGAAAGCGGGAAGTGTGAACGCCCAAGGAACATACGTTCGTACGAGAATCAGGATTTCGGACTCGAAACACCATTGTGGAAGTATGGTAATTCAGTTATCCCTGTGGCATGGGCGGCTGGGATGGACAATTAAAGCCTGGAATGGTGTTAGAAGCGTAGAGTACTTTGGATGGACGTTGCAGTAGTGAATAAACGCTAGCCATTCTGGGGACAGTCGAAGATAGTGAGAGCCGACGGGCTTTGTCATGAGTTATATAGTCACGTGCCGTAATTTTCTTAAACGAATAGCCAATGACAGTTCATTATTGTTTTGTTTCTTAAAGTCCGGCCAAACTCCGCATCCCGCATTAGAAAATATTCAACGCCACACCTGCAACGCTCACCATCCATCTGCCCACCTTCTACAACAACACTCGATCGAATATTTCATGACTCGAAGTAGAGTCAGATTGAATTCATTCTCAGATACCAAATCAGTCAAACCTACAGACTTCTTCAGCCTTAAAATCCCCCACAAGCTGTGACGATTTTCTATCAGCCATGGCTTCACAAAAACCCGTCCACTCCCTGATAATAGATACGGGGCCTCTGATCAAAAATGCCATTGAAATCTCCACTATGCGCGCAAAAGCAGAGGAGCTGTTCACTACACCTGCCATCCTCACAGAAATCCGGGATCCAGCCACCAGATCACGTGTGGAAACGCAACTGTTACCTTTCCTGAAGGTTCGGCAGCCGACTCCAGCTAGTTATGAAGTAGTGGCGAACTTCAGTAAGAAGACGGGTGATTTTGCAGTATTGAGCAGGCAAGATTTGGAGATCTTGGCGCTTGCGTATGAAGTTGAGTGTGAGCGTCTGGGCGGGAATTGGAGGTTGAGGAACACGCCAGGGCAGAAGGGGTTGAATGGGGCACCGCCAGCAAAGAGAGAGACGGCTACCGAGATTCAGACGGCTGGAAAAGGAGAGGAGACTACTAAAGAGGATGGGGCCACCACTACCACGAACAGCGCCGAACCGTTCTCTTCGGAGGAGAAGCCAACTGGAAAGACCTCAACCTCCGAAGAGAAGCCTCACGAAGAGAGAGAAACTTTTCAAGCCAATAGTACTCCCTCTGCAGACACAGAGACGCTCGAAACGAAACTATCAGATCTCAAGGTTTCCCCGCCAAAAGAGAGCTCCATCTTGGCCCCTAAGGCAAACCCATTTGCATCAGACTTCAACCCGCAAGCGCTAGACCCTCAGGCAAATCCATTTGCACCAAAACCCCAAGCTCAAAATCAGCCCCAATCTCAACCTGAGCCCCAAACCGGAGAAGACGCCGATCCTGTGGACGATGACTCCGACGGCGAATGGATCACCCCCTCCAACCTAAAAAAGCACCAAGAAAAAGACACCGGCGTATCTGCCCAATCCACCACCGAGCCTAAACAAATGGCCGTCGCAACCATGACCACCGATTTCGCGATGCAAAACGTACTCCTCCAAATGAACCTCAACCTCCTCAGCACAAACATGCAACGCGTCAAGCACCTGCGCACCTACATCCTCCGTTGCCACGCCTGTTTCCTCACAACTAAACAAATGGACAAGCAATTCTGCCCGCGCTGTGGGCAACCCGCACTAACCCGCGTCGCATGCTCGACTTCCTCCAACGGCGTGTTCAAATTGCACCTGGCGAAGAATTTCCACTGGAACACCAGAGGGAATGTTTTTAGCATCCCGAAGCCCGTGGCAGGCAGTGCAAATGGGAGGGTCGTAGGTGGTGGAAAGGGAGGGTGGGGGAATGAGTTGATTTTGGCGGAGGATCAGAAGGAGTATACACGCGCCATAGAAGGGGGGAAGAGGATGAAGACGAGAGATTTGATGGATGAGGATTATTTGCCGGGGATTTTGACAGGGGACAGGGGGAGGGCGGGGGGGAGGCCGAAGGTTGGGGCAGGGAAGAATGTTAATTCGAGGAAGAGGCATGCTTGATTGTTCGAGAAATTGTCGGGGCATTGTGTGCTGTACTGGAGGATGTGGTACCAACTGCGAAATAAGGGGTTTAAATTGAGGGAGAAAAGATAGATGGGCATATGATATCATAGAATGCATTGAGATAGGCGTTGAGGGAAAGGAAAAGTAGAGGCTCGATGTTGGATTCGATTTCGTTTAATGGGTATCTTAGTAGCATATGTTTCTTGTTTCAATCCATCCCCCAGACAATAACATTTCCATCACCACCAGCACTCGCCCACTCCTTCCTAGACTTACAGAAGGCAACGGCACTGACAACATCTCTCCTTGCGCTTCCACTAGGAGCCGGCTTCTTTCCCTTAACCTCGTTCATCTCCGCGTGCTTGAACTTATGCAAGACGTTTCCGTCGAGCAAGTCCCAAGCATATACCATTCCATCATCACTCCCACTAATTACAACGCTGTCATTCATCCCCAACGCACTCCTGACCCTGAGCTCCGTATTCACAAACCCCTCATGCCGATAAGCTTTCAACAACTGCCCATTCTCCCGATCCATCAACCGGACCGTAGAATCCAGTGAAGAAACCAACACTTCAGTCCCTTTTTTCGTAATGTCGAGCGACGTAACAGCGTACCCAATAACATCAACATAACACTTTCCCATTCTAACATCATAACTCCTGACCCTGCCATCCACACTCCCGCTCACAATTTCAGCGTCAAAGACATAGATGTCGGAGATGCTGTCTTTCGCTTCGTCGAATGTCATGATGGGTTTGTAGTCCTTGGACTTGGTATCCCAAATCTTAACTTTGCCGTCGTAACTCCCGCTTACAACGATGCTCTCTTCATCGCCGCCGAATGCTACCGCGTTGATACGGCCGGCGTGGCCGGTCCAGCGCCGGATTGTTTGAGCAGTTGTGACATCCCAGAGGAATACGGTTTTGTCGCCGCCGGAGGAGACGAAGCGCTCATTAGAGGTGCTGATATCTAAGGAGAGGACTTCGTAGCCGTGGGCGGAGTATTTCTGGAGGAGGCCGGGGGGATTGGCGATAGGTCTTGAGGAGGTAGATCTCGTATCGGCCGTTAAGGGAGCGCGATCAGGTTTGAAAAGTCGGATTGTACGGTCAGCGCATCCTGTAAGGACATATTGGCTTGTGCCGTGGCTGTAGGTTACGGCATGGACGGCGCCTGGCGGGTGTTAATGGTGGAGAAAGGGAAGTGGAAAGGATGAAGTACCATTATGGCCGCTGAGTTTGGCAACCGGCCGTGTTGGAAAGGAAGTCATAACATCGTCCGAGTCTGAGAGATCAACGTCTGTGGATCTTGTGGTGAAGTTAGAGAGTTCAAGCTTAAAAGGGACGAAGTTCAAAGCTTTCGGTCTGTTGCGAATGCGTACGCCAAGACTGCGCCGGACAATCGTCGGAGAAGCATTTCGAGGGACCTCGACCTCCCCCACTGCAGTGTCTCCCTTTGCTATTACCCCACAATCCGTCCAATCCCAACTTACTTTCCTTTGTTTCTTCTCCCATTTCTCCTTACCACACTTCTTGCGGAATATATCGCAATGGCCCTGCGTGTTGTCGAAAAGACTCCAGCCCTTGAGGACTACACTCCTCTTAGCGAGCACCAGGAACAGACTCCCTCCACCTTCTTTGGTGGAAAGCCGGTCCTCTATGCCAGGCACGGAGGCTTGACGCTGTCAGCTCCAGGTAGAAAGCTCCAGTCACATCCGGCGTTTGCTAGATTCAGTACATCATCTACGCCGTCAACCGTCGATGGTGCTACTGCAGCGTCTGGCGATGTGCTCATTAAGGATGTTGAAGCCTGGGTGAACTCAGAGTAAGACACCTACATCCAAACAAACGTCGACTGGAAATCCTCATAGCATCTATAGAGATCTCATACTCTTTCAACAATCGCCAAAGCCGACCGGCGTCTCCATCCCCTACCCATCCATCGCCCTTCACGCAACTATGAAATGGCAATCCCGTGTCGACGCCCTCTACATGAACCTCAGCCTCAATGACGCCGAGCAGGTCAATGACGTTGACGAAATTGAAGTTCTGGAAGTGACTCTTCTCCCACTAAACTTTGAGTCTGCCGACGCTTCGTCTCAGAATCCTATCAAAGAGATCTTCTCTGCCATGAACACTTGTGCCGATCTCCATCCCGATCCAGAAGCTTCCGATTCGGACCCGGAGTTTGAAGATGCGGAGGACGATGCTCCCGGTGCGGGTGGCTGGATTACCGCAGAAAATATGCATGAGTTCATTGACGAGAATGGCAATTTTGTTGGCAATGGCACTTTAGGCGCTGGCGCTGGGAGCGTTAGGGCCAGGGAAGAGGATGGTGCGAATGGGGCGGATGACAATCACGAGTCTGAGGAGAGGAAATGGCGCCGAACAGAGTAACTGTCTCCGAGCCATAGAACTGTGCTAGCGGAGAAACTATGATCGAGGATGGAATATGGGAGCGGTAGCCCTTTTTGGGGTACCTTTGATAAAAAGGGCTCGTCAACTGGATTGAATAGGGCGAGGGAGAAGATGTAGGTCTGTTCTCAAATCACGAGAGAAAGTTGACTCAAAAACATTAGATTTCTTTCCAGTTCTGCATCGACTACATACATATGCGAAGCCGGGAAGCAAATATACAGTTTCCAGAAGCAACAGAAATACCAGTAACGACAATTTGACATCAAACGGGCCTGAGAACCGACTTCTTATTAACTTTCACCTGAACTTCGCAGCGGGTACAATGGAACCATATAACACGCCAATCATTACATATCATACAAATCTAATCCTGAATTACCTTGATTACGACCCACAGGGGTATCATCACAGTTCCAGTCAAGTCGGGGGAATTTTCGACTTCGCAGAACAACCGATAACCTTACTCTCGCTCAAGATCCACCACCTGCACCTCCTCCTGCACCTCCGCCGCCGCCGCCGCCGCCGCTGCCTGCGCCTCCTCCACCTGAGCTCGTTCCACCACTGTGTCCGCCTCCCGCTGCACCACTGGCCCCACCACATGTAACCTCCTTATAACTTGGCAGCGCATCTCCGTCACCGCCAGTCGCTTCTTCATCCGTGTCCCGACTCCCTCCCAAACCCCTCCGGATTCTATAGGTCTTCTCTATAGGTAGCCCTTCCCTTCTTCTCCTTTTCTCCCTCCTTTTCCTACGGAAACAACAAAATACCAGTCCTAGAATTAGCACGGCAGCGATAGCGCCTACGACTACACCGACGGTGGCTCCAGTGCTCCATTCGAAGCTGCTTCTGTCGTGGTTGAATGGTACCGTGGCCGTGTTCGTGTATGTTGGTATTGTCGCCGTGGTACTGGTTTTAGGACGGTAATCTAGCCCGTCAGGGGAGTCCTTATGAAACCACGAGGGCGTTGGCTCGGTGTTTGGTCTACCGTTGTAGAAGAGGAAGGGGTGGGTCATGTCATGGCGTGTCCAGTCCCCGGACGAGGTGTCGGAGTTTGTGGACCTTGGCTCGATGTGTAACAGGCAGACGCCTGCCATGCCGTCAATGGACTCCGGCTCGTTGATCTTGGCGGGGACCCATTGGGAGACCCCCGAGGTGATGTTTGGTATGATTACGGCGTTGTGGATGTACATGCGCTCTTTCTCGTCCCTGTGAATTTGGGTAAGCTTTTGGACTGATATTTGTCTTGCATTTACCACGCGTCGTAGGTCGGTGCGAAAACGGCGCGTTTACGCAATGGCTGCAAAGGAGATTCATTGTAGGACGTACAGTTGGAACACATCTCCCACTCCCATTTCACTTCATGCGAATACGTATCCAGGCAAAACAAGCATAACCACCCCACCTCGGTGTGCTTGCGGCCGCCCGCCCAGACAAATTCTACGAGGTCGTCCTCTAGGATGGGGTTGTGGATGGCATTGGGAGTAGTGATTTGGAGGGATCTGCGGCTCATGTTCCCAGGCTGGTTTGATGCTGTGACTTGGATATAACGCTCTACAACTTCCACAAAGGGCGTTAATGGCGGGAGGGAGAGAGGGTCGAGGAGGGGAGTGTTGGCGGGGAAGGGGTAAATCCATGATGTGTTGGTGGTGGAACTGGGGAATGTGGTGGAGTTTATGGCTTTGGAGAGATGGATTAGGGCAGTAGGTGAGGCGTTGGAGGACATTTTAGACGGGTTTTGAGGTTTGTGGAAGGGGGAGAAGGGTGTTATCGGCACATGCGCATTTGTTGGATGGGGTAGGTTAAGTAACTTGTCCTGAGAAACGTGCTTGAAAGGGACTTTTGTTGTGCTGCCAAATATGTATGCGATTACAAATTACCATCTAGGCTCGAAGCCAGGGGAGGCAATCCACACTTATAAACACATATATAAAACCCCATACTCTAGTAGTCCCCCTTCGCTAAAATAAGACTCCCACGACTAGCCTGTTCAAAAGGATTAACGCCCGGATATGAACAGTGTTTTTGCACTCCCCTGCCTGCACCCAAGTTGGGCTTAGAGGAGAAGTTGGGAGGTGGGCAGGGAGAGAATATGACTGGCTAGAGAGTGCAAGGCTGTAAGGCTATGCGTATGCATTTGTATAGCCGACCCTGTGGATACAATTTTGGAGATTGATAAGGGGTAATACGTTTAGATGAAGGAATTGCACGCCGTAAATGGGGACCAAGAAATTATGAGGGGGTTGTCGTGAATATTAGACCTTGGTCCCAGTTCATCTGGGCGGCGATCGCGTCTGCAAAATGCACAAAAATAGTTTCAGTTATCACAGTAAGCACGTGCCTTCGCGATCCTCCCGCACCTCTTGGCGCATCGCAACCGAGAACAACAAACAACCCCGACTCTCTAAACCAACAACACCGCAATTCTTATTCCCGATACCCACACCCCATTCCTTTCGGCGCGCAGACTAACCACCATGCCGCGCTCACGAACATCATATACAACAAGCCCAACGCGCTCACCTGCCCCTAGTCCCGCACGCATAGCCCCATCCCCACAATCGCATTACGAACTCGACCTCGACGCGTTAGGCTTCAATTCCACGGATTTGGATGCAACAGGCTTAGGAGCCAACGCCGAAGAGGTTGATGTGGTCAAGAGCGACGATATTGAAGGCCCAGAAGACTTCACAATGAACATGACGCACTGGATGACTGCAGATCTGTCCCGACTACCAGTGAAATCTATACAATCGCGGAAAGAGGCGAACCCAAATGCTAGTAGCATGCGCCTAGACACCCAAGAGGAGGAATCTGATATTCCCCAATCCACCCGTTCAAAAGGGGACAGACCCATCCTCGAAGACTCACCCTCTAAACGCTCCAACCAACAGGCCTTCAACTCCGAATCCGCAACCGTGCGCGCTAACGGTACCGTTGACGAGCACCAGAGCGAGAAAGCAATGTCGGAGTCTTCGATGGAGAATGAAGAGAAAGTGCTGAGTTACCTCGACGCGCTTCCTGATACCGATGTCGCAGATGCGCTGAAGTCGACGCCGTTGCGGGTTCCAAAGACTAGTCATTTGCAGGTCCCGAAGGCGACGCCCAAGGCGAGCAGTTTGCAGCCGACGGTCGAGGATTATACGGATACGCCAAGAAGCCGGCTGCCGACACAGCAGACTGTTATACATCATGTTTTGGAGACGGAGGTAGAAGTGGAGGGGCCGGATACACCGACAAATGGAGAAGAGTTGGAAGGGAAAAATGAGGAGGAATTGAGGAATCAGGTTACGGAGCTGCAGTCGAGGTTGGAGCAGCAGGAGTTAATGTCCAAGACTCGGATTACGGAGCTGGAGACTATACTTTCCTTTACGCGATCAGAACTGGATACTACGCGCGCCGAAACGTATAAGTTCAAGAACATGGTTTCGAATCTGGAAAAGGAAAATGCGGCGTGGGCGCAACAAGAAAAGGAATTGAAGGGACGGGTTTCGAGCTTAGAAAATGCGAATGAGGATTGGGCGCGCCGTGTGGATGATTTAGCTACGGACATGGAATCCAAAATCAAGCAACAAGAAGAAGAATTTCAGTCCAAAATCCAGCAACAAGAGGAAGAATTCGAGTCTAAGATCAAGCAACAAGAACAAGACTTCGAATCTAAACTCCAACAATACAGCGAAGAGCTCCGCGTTCAAAACAACATCAGGCTCCAGACCCGACAAGCTGAGTTTGAAGCACAACTGCAAACCGTCCAAGAAGCCAAAAACGCCTCGGACGAACAACTCGCACAGAAAGAAACCCTCTTATCCCAACTCCGCACCGACCTCGACGCCTTCCAACATTCCAAGGACGAAGCCCTCCACACGCTCCGAGCCTCGCTAGACCGCAATGTTCAAGATCAACATAAATCATTCGCAGTCGAAAGGGAGGAACTCAATAAGAGACTCGAACTGTTACAATCTAGAGCAGATACGCTCCAAGCCGATCTCGAAAAAGCGGCCGCAGATGCGAAGACAGCGTCCAAGCAAGTTACTACGGCACGCGAGGAGGTGAAGTTGGCCAGGGAGGAAACGAGGGCGCGGATGGAGGTGCACGGGGACTTTACGATTTCTGCGCAGGCTTATATTTCCAAAATCTCGGAACTGAATTCTCGCATTGAGGAGCTGCAGGAGCAACTCGATGCGTCGAGGAAGGATGTTGCGGCGAAGGATAGGGAGTCTATGAAGAGCATACAGGAGTATGAGAAGCTGGAGCAGAAAAACAGTGTATCTGAGGGTCGTATCGAAGGCCTGGAATCTACGATCTCATCCCTCCGCCAGCAGTTATCGGAGGCGCATAAAGAGACCTCGCGGATTCGGACTGAGAAGCAGAGGCTGGAAGATGACCTGGAGTCTACAAATGACCGCCTTGAAGACGTGCAAAGGGAATCAGATCGACGTGCAACTGACATACAGAGAAAACTTGAGAAGGCCAAGGAAGCAAAATCTGAGCTTGAGACGAAGGTCAGGGGGTTGGAGAGTGAAATTGAAGAGCTGAAGGATGAGCATGAGGAGGAAGTTCAGGCTGTCCGCGAGAAAGCAGAGGACGCAGTCCGCAAGGTCGCAGCGCTCCTAGAGCAGAAACGGGAAGGGAAGAAGAAATTGGTGGCTCAACTCAAACATGCTAAGGGCGAGATTGAAGAGCTGCGGGCTTCGGCTGCTGGACATCAAGCGCTGGGGGAGGAAGAAGAAGATGAAGAGGATGGGTCTTCTGAGGACGAGAAGGACGAAGAGGAGGATACTGGGAGACAGCAAAAGGATAATTCGAAGTCTCATCCAGAGATCAAGGCCAAAGATGAAGAAATCGCACACCTCCGCACACTCCTGCAGACGCAACTCACGCAAACCAAGTCTCTCAAATCCTCAAATAGCACACTGAAGACCGAAGTCCAGAGCCTTAAATCCTCGAATACATCTCTGAAATCCGAGACTGGTGAACTGGTTACCTCGATAACATCGTTGCTGTCTCAGATTAAGGACCTTAAAGCAGAGGTTGCTGGCTTGAAGATGGAAACGGAGAGGAGGGAGCAGGATATGGAGGCATTGAATAGGGAGATGGATCGGAGGTTGGCGGAAATGTTGAGGGAGGTATTGAAGGACAAGGCGAAGAAGGCGGTCGGTAAAAGGGATGATCAATGGGTGGAAAAGGTAGAGGGACTGAATGGGGAGCGGCAGTTGATGGGCAAGGTTCTGATGAATCAGTGGGGGAAAGAGGAGTGTGGTGAGAAATTGAAGGGGGAGGGGCAGGCTTATCGGTATAAATATGTTAAGAGGAGCGAGAAAGTTTGATTTGGATGCTACCATGGCTGGGTGCTTGGTACGACCCTTTTGCATATGGTTCTGCGGCGTTGGGGGCTTGGTTTCGAGGAAACAGTGGTGTTCCGGCGGTTACGGTTGGGATCGGGACGACTATATGAATTATGTATTTCTATGCTCAAGCTAATCCTTGAATCCTTCAATGCTCTGTCCAAAGCGGTTAGTCAGTTCTGTCTTTGTGATATCATGCCCAATCGATGTCCTTATCCAATGCCTCGTCGCCAAACGCCATGTCATAACAACTTCCTTCTTTCCTCTCGCCTCTCATTCAAGCGCGGCATCCCAGCCGAATCAAGTTGCCTACCCCACCGCCCCCCGTCTTCCCTATGTACACTTCCGCCCCATCCCTCAAGCCCATCAAACTAAAGCAAACCCTTCCTAGCCAGTTCAATCTTCCTCATCGTCTCCCCCTCCTTATATCCCCCCTTAGACGCACAAATTGCGATCCCATCACCCAGCTCCGCCTTATCCTCGACTTGGTCCCAGGCGCAAGGGCAGTGGTGCGGGAAGTGCACGCAGGAAAGCGTGCCGGGGCAGAGGTAGTTTGTGCAATGCGCTATACCGTATAATCAATACCGCGGTTTCTTCAGGGCAGGAGTAGGAGGAGATTTCCAGGGAGAAAAGGAGAAAAAAGTGCAGAGAGAAGCAGTGGGTGGGTTCAATCAACGTGCAGTAGCAGAGATTAGGGAGACTGAACGCAGTGTAAGGAAAAAGGATGGCGCATACCATTCTCATATTGCTGTTGATACCAACTACTATCACTCCTCACATTCTGCGCCTGCTGCCCTCTTCCACCGCCGCCACCGGAGCCTCCCCCGAACATTTGGTCGAAGAAGCCGAATTGTGCGGATACATTGGAGACTAGGAGGCCTAGGAAGAGGAAGAGGAAGTTTCTGAGCTCCATTCTCGCGGAGTTCCACTTAGACGCAATGTGCACGGGAAGTTTGGTAGTGAGAGTGCGAGGTACAGAGAAGTGGTTTGGGATTGAGGGAGATTAGGTGGCAGAGCAGAGTTGCGGAAATGCGGATGCATGAGCGGGAGTGTTGGTGGATCATGGATGATGGAGTGGCCTTTTGGAGCTTGGACCAACTACCCCATGCGCCTCAATACAAACGTACCAAATAAGCTAAGCATTTCCGCGCCAAGCATTCAGCTTCAAATTTATCGTTGAACTTCATATTTTTGGAATCTAGTCTCAATCAACTGAAACACAACCCGATACCTCCTCCACAACCTTTTCTCCTCGGACTCCATAACCGACCGCTCAAGTACGTCTTCAATATCCTCGCATAGGAGATCCAAGGATCCTGTTTTCGATGACCCGCGTTGCACCGTACCATCGCTAACTTGTTCTTCTGTGGAATAGAATGCATCTCATGTACATCCCCGGTCCCGATGGCAAGCGCCAGTATACCCTGAAAAAGGTGTTGGATGGCCAGGTCACCAAGTCTGCGCATCCGGCGCGGTTCAGCCCGGATGATAAGTACTCGAGGTACGTTAGATCAGCTCATATGGGAGGATGTGCGGTATGGAATAATTGAACACATGGGGGAAGCGGTAAACAAGAGGATCAATGCATGGTTGAGAATGTTAGATGGAAAAGGAGGAAATGTTTTTTGAGGAGCAGCTGTTGAAATGAGTTTATGAGCTTGAGACGGTTGCTTACAGTGTTTAATAGGCACCGTGTCACCATCAAGAAGCGCTACGGCCTTCTTTTGACCCAGCAGAGTACGTTCATCACCCTTCGAATACCTGCCGGACAAAGTTACTGACAGAAGCGCAGCCGATAAGCACTCCCAGCCGCTCGGTGCTTAAGTGGCGTTCGATTCATCTCGGTTCACGAGCATAACATGTAACGAGGGAGGCGTGATGAAGAGAACAAAGAAGCAGAACCTATGTGGATGGCATGAGGATGTGTGGCGTACACTCCCTTTGTGAGCTGCTTCGAAGAGGGTGGAACGACGCTGAGCGGGGGTCTGACGATGTTGGGGGAGCTTATGAAGATGGAAAGCTCTAAATCTGTCGGGGAGAGGCGTTCGGTGTTCAGGCGAACCAATTTCAGCATATAGCGGCATTGTTGCTTCCTTTATGGCATAATGCTGGCCCTTTCTTAACTGGCCTGATTGTTTGGAAATACAGTCTGGTATAAAAGCAATGAAAAAAACTTTAAACCACACACCTGCTTTTTGTCAACTTCGGAAAATTGGGTGGTTGTGTTGACCTCATATATCAATATTGTCCGCTCCATCTCCGTCAATCCGAACTACTGTACACTGGGGGATGCAAAGAACATGGCGAAAAATCCCCATAAGTTACAACCGCTGCCAGATCCAGTTCACTATTAGCATAAGCAAGCTAAGTCCTTAATCGTTGAACCCTCCCTAGAGCCTGGTGTATCCACTCTTCCAAGGAGTAGAAGTCCTAACAAACGACCCCCTGTGCATTGGTAATAGATGAAAAATATTAGGGTTGACTTGACGTAGAAAGGTTAGATCTATAATTTACGATAGAAATGATAAATAATGGGTATGTATACAGAAGGGGCACTCGGTCTCGCGCTGCGACTTCCACTACAGGCATGGCTTGTTTTCAGTATTCGCACGGCTACTTGTCTGAGATAAAGCCGTCTCCTACACATAGTCTAAAGGTAGCTCACATCTTTGAAACGTATGAAGAATCGTTTAGAGTAATTACTACGTCTCTTGTTGTTCTCTTACAGTAGCGTGGGAGTTACTACGTGGCGGTGCAGCGCAGTGAATATGGCGGTGCATCGTTAAGCCAGAAGAAATTCTGGGGGCGAGGCCACCTTTTCGCAGCCTGTATACCAGCATCTAAAGGAATCGGATTCAATCTCGAGTATAGAAAGTTTACTTTATTCCCTTCAATAAAATACGGCGTGTCGATCCAAGGCGGTGGGAATATTGAAACCAGGCCGAGCCAGGAGTGATTGCGGCCACGTGAGAATCGTGCCCTACAATAAATATATGATCCTCTAACTGGGCCTAGAATAATTCCAGAGGCGGTCTAGAGGAGTCCTCCTATTTCTCCCTCTCATTCTCTCTCCCTCTCTCTCTCTCTTCCCTAGCAGTAGCCCCAAGCTCCTGGAGTGTCTAGAGTCACAAAATCCCACGACCCACTATGCTACCTGCTACCGTACCGCCATATTCCCCCAGACCCAAAAAGGTACTAAAAAACAGATCAGCAAAATATGAATGCCTACCTCCCCAGCGTTTGAACCGCGTCTCTCCGATTCCCCCGTTTACAAAGCCCAAACGCTTCAGGCTCGCGCCACCCAGCCCTGCTCCGCACTCTCCGTCATAACAGCCTGTCACTCCAACACACCCTCCACCTCTTCAACATATATATACCCGCTTCCCCTTCTCGCGGAAACAACCCAGCCTAACCCAAGACTATCCTCAAACCACCGACCACATAGCCTCCTCGCTTTTTCTCCCGCTCCGAACCCCTTCGTCCGTCCCAGGCCCCACAACACCAACATGTGCAAAACAGTAACCTGCGTATTCGCCTGCCAGCACCGCAGCTCGTCGCCCACGACAGTATGGTGCGAGAAAGCGCAGGCCATCAATACAGTATGCGCGACATCTCGGATATTCGAATTGAGTAACTCGCTGTATTGTCCAGCGTGTAGGATGGCGTTCGGGCGAGCTAGGCCGTGAGTAGAGGAAACCATTCGGCTGTTGAATTTAACGTGTGAGTTTAAATTCTTTGAACGGGATGGCTGAAGCGGAAATGCATGGTAGATGGAAGATACATGAGCTACCTAAAACATAAATAGATGACTTCATGGAAAGGACGGATGTATATCATAGCAGTCGTAGTCCCTTTTCTTCACACGAGTAAGGAGAGGAGTGGCAGAGAGGTGCATAAAGAAATGTGCAGTGTATTCAACTACAGAAAAACTAGACAAACTTTTGCTAGATCCGAAATTCCAATGCCGATGCTGCCTCCCAATCCACTGATGCACCGCTTTGTGGGTCATGATGACATGGCTCGTGAGACATAAGAGAAGGATGTTGTTGTGTTTAAAATGGAAGGCGATCATGGGTGGGAAGTTTGGGCAAGGGGAAATGGAGCGGAAGGAAAAGGTGAAGTTGAGGGCTGGGTCATGTGATAATATGTGAGAAAAGCCTAGGGCGGTGAGGTTGGAAACAAAGGACGGAGAATGGATTGGATGACGTAAGAAATTAAAACAGCTGAGTGTTTCAAGCCAGTCACTTGTGAAAAAAAGATCGGGAGAGCGTGACCAGAGATGAAACGGCTGGTCATGTGATCAGGATTGGGCGGTCAGCCTCGTCCGCTTCCGAAACTTTAACCATAGAGCTGGATGACAAAATCATCGGCGAAGGATCCGGAAGAAGACTTCAATCCGAACCGTGCCCCAGAAAACGGAGGCTCCTGCGATTGGCCGCTATGCATATAATAGGCGCTACTGCGGAAGGTCTAGATGCCATAATTCATAAAATGGTTTTGAATCGAGGTTGCCGGTTTTCGCGGAGACAGATAGGGTAAATAAGGAAAGAGACGGAGTTTCTTCTCCTGTGAAACAGAGCTGAGAGATAGAGTAAGTTGCTCTGGTGCCGATAGAGCTGACGTACTTCATTCCTTTTCGGGCGGCCTATTATATTGTCGACAAGAAATACGATCGGTGTTCATAATCGGACGATGGATCCTTCAACGTGTGAAAGCACCCCACTCCCACCCTGTGAAATATCCAACTTTTCCTCCGCACGGGCAAGTGCAGCTTCTGATCGGTGTGCAGAAACGGTCCGTAAGCTGCACCTTTTCCCAGCTGACCCTGCTTTAGAGCACTGCGGCTCAGTGAACCCCCACTATTTGAGCACGTCGCCACATAAGCCCTTCCATTCACACTTTTCCTCGCGGATACGATGGCTGCCTAATCAGACGAAGAGAATACACCGTTCTCTGCGCCGCGCAAAGCGCCAAGTGCCCGTTTCAGCTCCTCTTCACCGACCATGACGGTTCCTGCTCGAGCAGTGCTGAGGTAGCTCATTTCCACAGGACTCTCCAACGTACCAGTGGTGCCACCGACCAGGCGTCCCGCTACGCCACAGACGATACCTGTGCTTTCCATAGGGAGCTCTCGTAGATCAAGCGTGATTGGAATCAAGAAGTCATCTTTTGATCCCAGCAGGATATCCTGGGCGAAATTTGGGAGGAGCTTGTGGTCAAGAAGAAGAGACGCCGGTTCGGTATCAGTAAGCGTCAAGGAAAGGAAGCGTGGGTAAGGCGGTGTGATGAGACACTTGACAAGACCCAGGTGGAGAGCATCATCGGCGGCGCTTGTCATGCTCTCCCGACTCGGATTGCTGTTCGCCCGGGAAGCGTCCCGGCGACCTGCGCACTGGATGAGGCGGATGCTTGAGTCCACTGTTGGGACGATATTCCCTCGTTTGAGTGTTGCAAAAGTACGAGTTTGCAACTCCGATATTGTAGCAGGGGGGGGTGTTCCCGGGAGTGGAACGTCGAACGAGGAGGTTGACGAATGTTTTCGAGAGTGGTGGCTCTGGTTGACGTACGAGGAGGTCTGATGCTCAAACTCAAATCCCCGTTCTTCAAGCGCATGGACTACTTGCCCACGGCAGCGGAGCGGTACTAGGATGTAGTCCGAGAAATAAGTGGTGATGAAGAAAATGGAACTATGCAGCTGTTAGTCCTTATGGTACAATTGGACCCGAAACTATGTAAAGGACTTACATGCCAGCCATAGCCAGAGGGCTAGTGAGCTCCAAAACACGCTGCCCAGCATCAAGGCCTTCGCCATCGACTTGCATGACAACGTAATCTTCGATAGTGATTGATACCGGGTTGGACGACGTAGCATCGAGCCAATCTCGGGCTGGAATAAACAGCTCTTTTGCCAGTTTTCGAGAACAGACTACCGAGCACTCGATAGGGGTCACTGAGATGTTGACAAAGGGATGCTCATACGGCCAGCCTTTTGGCGGATGCAGGGACCCATTTCCGTTGGTGGTCGTACCGCCGAGTCGGCTCTCATTGGGGAGCAACAGTTGAAGGATTGGCTGCAGAAAACGGGAGTAAAGGTGCAATGGGATATGGATGAGAGCCAACTGCGTATCCTTGAAGGTGATCATGGTGTCAGTGATATTCAGGAGACAGTGAAAATTTTGAGGGAGGCGAAAATATAAAAGCAGCCCTACGAAAAGCCTATGCAAGGGCAAGGATGCTTAAGCTCTAACGAACTTTACTTTCCCTTAAGGGAAATCCCCCTTGATATGCAAAAAGACACATGACACGGATGACGACAGGCGACTTACAAGGAATTGGATATGTGCGCTCAGCAATGTCATGGATGAGTCCATTACGGGCTTCCGAGTGGAGATAAGAATAGAGTTTCAGAAATGAGGATTGTGTCCAGATCCCTTGGGAAATGGAGTATGCAAGCTCCGATTCCAATGACGGTGTGCTGGGTATATTCGGCAAGGCTTACGAGCAGGGCTCGGTATGCGCCTAGGTACGGCACGATGGTTCAATGTCGAGGGGACACGGGATAAGCAAGCTATCGGAATTCCGATCGATAAAAAGAAGCAAAGATGCACTTTGGGAAGGTCAATGATGGTAGGTTTGGGTATCAAATCCGGATTGAGGATGCGGGAGGAGGGGGAAGATAATAAGCTTGTTTCAACGGTTGATGGCCTCTTGTCCTACGGGCCAGTGAGAAGTATTGTTTATGAAGTTCATACCCACTTTGTATGGGAAGGAGTTGGTGAGGACGTGAGAATATCACCAAGTGGTAAAATGATGACGATACCAGAGGGCAGGCTTGGCCCTATTTTTGTTTCTTTTGTTTTTTTGGGGGGGTTTTTTTTTTTTTTTTTTTTTTTTTTTTTTTTTTGTTTTGAATAAAATTCTAGACGACGAGGAAGGAAAGCGAGGGAACCTTTCTTTGAGGAAAGGTCCAAGGAAAGCTAAGGTGACACAAGAATGCTGGATGGTTTTTTGTGTTTAAGACGGCTAATGATGGCGATGGCCGAAGTCTGGGGTAGAGGTGCAGCGTGGGGAAGTTGGCGAGGTGCGACAATTGGCTGAACTTGGCCGGGATGGGACTATGTCCCTGTAACTCTTTCAGGGCCGACAATCTGACTATTCAAGATGCAGTCAGGTTCAACGTGGGGTTCGTGATGCGGATTGAGTTGAGACTGGCCACCACGGAGGAAACGGTGGGGGTACGGGCTGCAAAATCGTCTGAATATGTTTTTGCTGCCGACAGGACAAGAGTGGTGTGCACAGAGTGGAGTAGAAATGGGGCGTTACTCTGGGAAGCGTGAAGGACGGAAAGGGCTACAGAGATGAGAGAAGCAATAGAAGGAGGATGAGGCGGACGGGAAACGGATGCAATATGTGGGAGAAAAGCGAGTTTTAAGTGCAGCAAGCATGGTTCTAAATCTCCACTTTGGAGCTAGGAATAGAGACGAAGGGCGCAATGAGTCGAAGAATAATGGGTCCCGAATGGGTCTACTGGTTGTTCTAAGAGGTTCATCCGAAAGTTTCCCTCTGGACGGGCGTTCGAGTGTCTGGCGGATGACTTCCCATAGGCGGGGCCACGATATCGGAGAGGGGAGCGGGCTTTCGGGAGCAGCTGCACGAGCGGGCACGAGCGGGCACGAGCGGGCAAAGAAGTGGACGCGAAGACGACCGGTGCGTAAAGCTTGGAGAGGCTTTACAACTCAAAGCATGCCACGATATCAATGTAAAGTCTTTGTCGGTGGTTGGCATGGGGGAAGAAGGGATGGGGAAGGGGGAAGGGCGAGGGGGATAGGGAAGGGCGAGGGGGATAGGGAAGGGAGGGGAGGGGAGGGGAGGGGAAAAGGGGGGGAGGGGGGTGTTCCTGTCATGCACCGTCAAAGCATAAGAAACTGGAAGCCATGAAGTCTTCGGCTTGAGTTGGGTGTTGCCCGTGCGTTGCAGCCCCATCGCTCTCTGCATCTCTTCCCATGCTGAAAGCTACCACCTGTACCTAGGTATGCTGGGCCCATACAAGCTGTACCTGAATCCGCAACAGGTACCCAGTCATGTACGTACCTAATGACATAGATCCACCTGATGAGAAGTCGCACGACGTAAAATTCTACTCTCGCATCCGTCATCATCGGCTTGCTTTCTCCCTATCTCATATCAACGACATGTGCCATAACCCTAGCGACGACCATCTAGATTGCATTTTAATGACGAAGGTCAGATAGCAAACATCCAACAAGCAAGAACCATTCCATCTCTCCGCTTTATTTAGGCCATACACAACCGATGTAGCCGCTGCTCATCTAACTCACTCTCCTATCCCGTCCCCC